>JAVJIF010011204.1:0-157883 GCA_038442645.1 Agave tequilana | reverse complement strand
TTACCGACACCGGGCCACACCGGTTGACCCAATTTTTGATAAATTCAGAAAAATTCCCAAAAATACTCTAACGTAGATAAGATGATTTTAAGACACAAGGTTAAAGCGGATGGATCTCAAAATTCTACTCCGTTTGTGAAATAAAAATCGTAGAGCCGATTATCGGTATCGGTCGACACCGACTACGGAGATTTTCAAAATAATCCAGAAAAATACCAGAAAATTCTGAAAAATCTAAAATAATGGAAAATAATATCTGAAACTGAAATCAGCTCACTCTGACTAGCAGAAAGATCAAATCAATTTTATACGCCGTATCGAGTATTGATACTGTGATACGTACATCAGGGAGCAGGGGGTTACAACAGCCCCCAAATGTCCCATTTATAGAGCTAGAAAACTAGCCGTTGGGAGCCAGGTGGCCTGACGGTCGACGCCAACGGTCATTTTTCTGACCGTTGGGGCAGCGGTCGACCGGCCGGTCGACCGAGACCCTGGAACAGAGGGCAGATCTCTCTGCCGGTGGACCGGCCCGGTCAACCGGGCTTTCCAGAGAGCAAACCTCTCTGGTGGTCGACCGTTCCGGTCGACCGGCCCTCCAGAAAAGTTGGCATGCACGTCTGTGCACGTCGGTCGACCGGCTTGGTCGACCGACTTCAAACTTCGGTCGACCGTCCGGTCGACCGGCTGAAGTCAGGACAGAAATTCTGAGATTAAAAACTTGGTTATTTTGGCTCAAAAAAAATCCCATAAAATCACCAAAAATCTACAAAAATAGTTTTGACATTATTCTTTGATAAACAAACATGCTTGAACAAAATCAAGACATGTTACAAACAATTTGAACTATTTTTGTAACTTGAAAATTTTGGTTCAAAACAAAAACTGTATTTTTCAAATTGGTTTTTCCAAACTTATTTTTCCAAAACTTCACCAAATACAAAAACAAGATATTTAAACAACTTTTAAAGCATAGAGTGTATGGATATGATCCATTACACATACATGGTAAAATATCTATGTTTTTGACATTAAGCTCTAAATTTGGTTTTGGTTAAATACATGTAAACTTTAAATACCAAAATCAAACCGTGTTTTCCAAAATGAAAACTCTTTTGTATTTTTCCAAAATAAAATTCTTTTATGAAAACACATATAAATCAAGAGTGTGTGTGCATATGGAATACTTGAGCAATCCACCAACTATTCTATCCTTTACATTTTATCTAAAACAAAATCTTATAAAAACAAACCTAGACACAAGTCTTGATCTGGAGTCTTCTCATCTTCTTGACTTGGTCCAAACACGATCCATAGAGCTAGACTCCTCTTGAGTAATTGATGTGGTCTTGATGCACAGGCTCTTGAATCAAACCGTGTTAGCTCCAAAACTTGACTTTAAATATTTTGTTGAAGCCACACACCTACTAAAATCTTGATCACAAATCTGAAACTAAATAAAACACAAGATCATTAGTACTATAACTACATGAGTTGATCATCATCAAAACTAGAGTGATAGGCCTTTGGGCCAACAATCTCCCCGTTTTGATGATGACAAAACTCATGGAGTTATATATGCATGGAAAGTAAAGCTTCAAGGAAGCTCCCCCTTAACTCATGCATAACAAATAAACAAATAAATATGCAATGAAAGCTCATAAACATGTATGCAAATATATGGAGATAAACATGCATAAACAAGCATGAAACACATCAAATTCTTTTTCTCCTATTTGCAACACAAAACATATATGCATAAACATAAATACTTCTCCCCCTTTATGAATAAGTAAGGAAAACATGCATATATAAAATCTAAATACTTCTCCCCCTTTTGTCAATTATCAACAAAGGGGTTAAAGTAAAAATGTTCTCCCCTTTTTTGTCAAAAGCAAAAATCAATAAAAGGGGTGACATAAACAAATCAATAAAGGATATATGCGATATACATTCACGCTAAGTTAGCTTCCTACACATATACATTACATGAAGGAGGGATGACAAGCCCTAATTCACATAACGCATAATAGTAATGCATAAGAGAAGATGTGAAGCTCCCCTTACACACGGTACCGCATAAAGAAGAGTTGTTAAGCTCCTCAAATAAGATACACTCAACATGAATCTATATGTAGAAGAGATGTTAAGCTCTCGTTGCATATAGGCAATATAAATCAAAACATTTTTAATTTTCTCATTAAAAACAAATTTTGAGTTTTTCTCCATAAAACAGATTTTGAGATATCTTGTAATCAAATTTTAAGATATCATATAAACAAAATTTTAAGGTACTACTTGCAAATCAATCAAATTTTAAGATACCATTGTAAATAAACATTATAAATTTTGAATTTTAATCAAAATAGAATCATATTGATACCAATTGAAAATATTGCATTTTTTATATCAATAAAAAATATTAATTTTAAAACTAATGCAAAAGCTTATTAAACAATCAATTGAGATACAATTGAAAATAAGAATTTGAATCAAGCTTAGCATAAACAAACTTTGTGCTTCAAACATATAAACCTATTTTAAATTAAGCACAAATAAATCATATATAGTATGTAATGAAAATGACAAAATACCAATAGAAATTGATATTATTTGAAATGAAGCATACATATATAGAAAATAAAATTTGAGTATATACAAAATGAAATACCAATTGAGATCAAGTATATAACTCATAACCTACCACCCTTTATATGACAAGTTAAAGATTTTCAATAGGGTTTACAAGGCATACTCGCCCATCCATCCTCCCATAAGGTGTTGGTAAGAGTTTTCAAAAATAGAGTTTGAAAAATATTTTAGTATTGAAAACACTACCAAATGAAGAGTACTTAACTAGTTAAAATAATTTTTGAAAAACTAGTTAAAGATCCTTCAAAACATGAAATCAAATCATATGTTTCATGAATCATACCAAATACACAAGAGTTGACACTCAAAATCGATAAAGCTCATAAGGATGTTCATGAAATAAGGTCATGACAAAACAAATGAAGTGTGAGTGTTCAAAAATCATGTAAATAGCATTTTCATGAAAATAATCAATAATGCTCAAAACAAAAATATCATTTTATCAAACAAATCTGAAAATTCATTTTTCATTTTAAAACAAACTTCTAGGTATATGTATGATTTATCCAAAACTAACAATATGCATACATGTCCCAAACATAAAAGGAGTCCATAATGTAAATTTCATGAAGGCAAATGACTCAAGGGGTATACATGTATATTTATTAGATTTGCATACAAAATATATATACATGAAGTAAAATATAAAAATAGGCAAAAACAAGTGTAAATGAGAGAATCATCAAAACTAGACTACACATATGCATATAGTGAGTACAAATGAACAATGAAGTGCAAATATATAAAAATCAATTTGTTGCTCACTACTTGTACATGTATAAATCCAAGGTTTAATAAAAAACTACATTTAAACTAGTATTTACTACATGAAGCACAAAACAAATAAAACATGAAGATGCAAAAAATATCATATATGAACAAGCATGTAAATAAATTAGGAATTTAGAGATAGTTACCAACCAAAGAACTATACTCCAAATCTCCAAACATGGTGGTTGTCCCACCAAACTTCCTTGATAGCGGTGCATCAAAAGTATGTCCATCATGTCCATGTGCAATCACCACCAAGGCACCTTCCTTCTCACGTTTTGTGAGAGCCCGCACCTACAACAAAAATACAAGTGGGGATTTTGGTACCCATTTTCTTTTGGGTCCTTGAGGGTTAGCATCTAATGAACCCAAACATTTTTCTTAGCAAAATTAATATGATGCATCTTATCAAAATAAAACTTTGCTAATGGCCTTTGCGGCCACAATGTGTACATTTATACACTCTAGGATGCATATAAGTGCGAGTGTGAGTGTGGCGTGCAAAATGTGCTTATGCATGATGTGGATGATGTGCATGGAACATGTGGAGCTTGTTTCTTTGAAAATAAAGACTCCAATCTAGAGTGGTTAAATGCACATGTGCTCAAAGTTGAGCTCAAACAATCAATTTTATTTTTCAAAAATTTCATCTCATTAGTAGTGGCATGTAAAGCATGATGAGAAATAGAATCATTTTCTTATTCTTTTTAGAAACAGATACCTTTTTCTTTTTCAACAATTTTTCTTTTTAAAGAAGTGTTTTCATTTAAAGCAACTTCTTTTTGTTTTTCCACCAAAAACAACTTTGTTTTTCAAAATAGTATTTCCTTCACCAAGATCATTTAATTTAGACATTAAGGAAACATTTTCATTTTTTAAAGATTCATTTTCTTTTGAAACATTTTCAAAATTTTCTTGTAAAGAATCTTTTTCTTTTAACATGAATCAAATTTATTTTTCATTTTCTTATTATCTTTTCTAAGCATGTCATATTTTTCAAGAAGTTGTTGACAAAAAGATGTAAGCTCATCATAGGACATATCAACATCTTCATCTACCTCGGATTCGGTAGTTACCTCAAAGGGGTTATCCCCTTGGACCATGTAGCACACGTTGGAGGTGTCGCTTCCAACATCCGAGTCAATCCCGCATAGTATTGTTTTTTTCGTCAAGGGAGAGTATAGTATTCCAAACTACAAAAGCTGAATCAAGATTAGCAACCCTAGATAAATAATCATTATTTAGAATCATTATTTAGGGTAGATCTTAGAGCATGTAGAGCTTTTGCATTAGCCTCAATATTTTTGCCATTTAAACAATATGAATCTTTAACAGTGGCAAAATAAACATTAATACCTAGGGCTTTGAGGAATAAAGACATCTTAACCTTCCAAGTTTGGATGTTAAGAATATCAAAGGTGGGAGGTGTCATGAAGTCCATGGAGTGTGTACAAATATTATGATTAGCCTAAAAATGAGGATCTTTAACTCTAGGTTGTAAGACCCAAATTAAGAGCACTTGGCTCTGATACCAATTGTAAATCACCTAGAGGGGGGGTGAATAGGTGATGGTTATCTTATGGTCACTAAATGCGGAATTAAAAACTTATTATTACAAATTAAAACTTATTACACTAAACACCACGTAAACACAAGAGTGTAGCCGGATTCCCCGTGAAGGGCTCTGGACTAACTCCTCAAGATTCCTCTAAATAAGAGTTGAGGTGCCGCGTTGGCTCTCTTGGTAAATACAAGTGTTAGCAACAATCCCCTATCATATAACAATTAAGCACCAATATATCAAGCATATAAAGATAAAGGCAATATTAGCATGCAAGATATAAAGACAAGAGTAAGAGATAGAGAGTGAGCAATCACAAACACGGGAGATTTGTTTCGAGGTTCGAGCACCCTTGTCTACGTCCCCGCCTTCATACTTGAAGGATTTCCACTAGAATCGATCCCACCGGATCACTCGGTGCCGCAACACCTACAAGCTCTAGGACTCCCTAGTCCCGTACACACCGCGAGCTCACTAGCTCGCCGAGGCCGCACCTCAAACAAGAGTTCACACACGAACTCAAAACACCGCGAACGCACTCGTCCGCCTCCTCAAAGAACAAAGATGAACTTGGTGATCACAACTCTTGATCACCTAAAATCCTCTCACAACAAATCCCTATATGTAGATATAGCAATGGATGGCTCAAGTGTTGTGTGAGAAAAAAAGGAAAGAAATGGTGGAGGAAAACTCAAGAAAATCACTTTTAAAACACTCTTGATAAATTCCCTTTTGATTGAAAATATTTGCTCTCAAATAAGTGGAGAAAAGTTCTTAATGGAGTTGGAAAAACTAGCTCAAACCCACTTAAAAATCTTGTAGAAAACAGCTCCCAGATGCCCCAATTTATAGAGCTAGAAAAACTAGCCGTTGGGAGCCAGGTGGCCTGACGGTCGACCACCCGGTCGACCGCCAACGGTCATTTTTCTGACCGTTGGGGCAGCGGTCGACGGTCGTTTAACCGAGACACTGGAACAGAGAGCAGATCTCTCTGCCGGTCGACCGGCCCGGTCGACTGGGGCTTTCCAGAGAGCAAACCTCTCTGGCAGTCCACCGTTCCGGTCGACCGGCCCTCCAGCAAAGTTGGCGTGCACGTCTGTGCACGTCGGTCGATCGGCTCGGTCAACCGACTTCAAGCTTTCGGTCGACCGTCCGGTCGACGGCTGAAGCCAGGACAGAAATTCTGGGATTAAAAACTTGGTTATTTTGGCTCAAAAAAAATCCCATAAAATCACCAAAAATCTACAAAATAGTTTTGACATTATACTTTGATAAACAAACATGCTGAACAAAATCAAGACATGTTAAAAACAATTTGAACTATTTTGTAACTTGAAAATTTTGGTTCAAACAAAAACTGTATTTTTCCAAATTGGTTTTTCTAAAACTTATTTTTCCAAAACTTCTCCAAATACAAAAACAAGATATTTAAACAACTTTTAAAGCATAGAATGTATGGATATGATTCATTACACATACATGGTGAAATATCTATGTTTTTGACATTAAGCTCTAAATTTGGTTTTGGTTAAATACATGTAAACTTTAAATACCAAAAATCAAACCGGTGTTTTCCAAAAAGAAAACTCTTTTATATTTTTCCAAAATTAAATTCTTTTATGAAAACACATATAAATCAAGAGAGTGTGTGCATATGGAATACTTGAGCAATCCACTGACTATTCTATCCTTTACATTTTATCTAAAACAAAATCTTATAAAAAAAAAACCTAGACACAAGTCTTGATCTTGAAGTCTTCACTTGAAGTCTTCTCATCTTCTTGACTTGGTCCAAACACGATCCATAGAGTTAGATCCTCTTGAGTACTTGATGTGGTCTTGATGTACATGCTCTTGAATCAAACCGTGTTAGCTCCAAAACTTGACTTTAAATCTTTGGTGAAGCCACACACCTACTAAGATCTTGATCACAAATCTGAAACTAAATAAGCACAAGATCATTAGTACTATAACTATATGAGTTGATCATCATCAAAACTAGAGTGATAGGCCTTTGGGCCAACAGGTGGTTGTCCCACCAAACCTCCTTGATAGTGGTGCATCATAATGTGGGTCCATCAAATCCATACATCCACCACCAAGGCACCTTCCATCTCACGTTTTGTGAGAGCCCGCACCTACATCAAATACACAAGGTAGGGATTTTGGTACCCATTTTCTTTTGGGTCCTTGAGGGTTAGCATTATAAGGAACCCAAACATTCTTTTTATTAGCAAAATTATTAGCAAAATTAATATGATGTATCTTATCAAAATAAAACTTTGCTAAATGGCCTTTGCGGCCACAATGTGTACAAATGTACACTCTACTATGCACATGTCTACGAGGGTGATCGTGGCATGCAAAGTGTGCATATGCATGATGAGGGTGATGTGCATGAATATGTGGAGTTTGTTTCTTTGAAAATAAGGACTCCAATCTAGAATGGTTAAAAGCACATTTGCTCAAAATTGAGCTCAAACAATCAATTTTATTTTTCAAAAATTTAACTTCATTTTTATCATGTATCAACAATCTTTTTCTTTTTAGAAACATTAGCTTTTTCTTTTTCAACAATTTTTCTTTTTAAAGAAGTGTTTTCTTGCAAAGCAACTTCCTTTTGATTTTCTACCAAAACAATTTTATTTTTCAAAGTATTTTTCCTTCACACATGTCATTTAATTTAGAAAGCAAGGAAATATTTTCATTTTTCAAAGATTCATTCTTTTTGAAAAACATTTCAATTTTTCTTGTAAAGAATCTTTTTCATTTAACATGCAATCAAATTTCTTTTCATTTCTTATTATCCTTTATAAGCATGTCATATTTTTCAAGTAGTTGTTGACAAAATGAAGTAAGCTCATCATAAGTCATGTCAACATCTTCATCTACCTTGGATACGGTAGTTACCTCAAGGGGGTTATCTCCTTGGACCATATAGCACACGTTGGAGGTGTCACTTCCAACATCCGAATTGCTCCCCGCATAGTATTGTTCTTTTTCGCCAAGGGAGATGATGGTTCCAAACTACAAAAACTGAATCAATGTTAGAAACCCTACATAAATAATCATTGTTTAGAGTACTCTTCAAAGCATGAATGGCTTTTGAGTTAGCCTCAATATACTTGCTATTATTAATATATGAATCTTTAATTGTAGCAAGATAAACATGAATGCCTAGCCTTTGAGGTACAAAGACATCTTAACCTTCCAAGTTTGGATGTTAAGAATGTCAAAAGTAGGAGGTGACATGAAATCCATGGTGTGTGAAAACAAATATTGTGATTAGCTATAAAATGAGAATCTTTAACTCTAGGTTGTAAGACCCAAATCAAGAGCACTTGGCTCTGATACCAATTGTAAATCACCTAGAGGGGGTGAATAGGTGATGAGCTAATCTAAAGGCCAATAATGCGAATTAAAACTTATTAAATTAAACACCACGTATAACACAAGAGTGTAGCCGGATTACCCGTAAAGGGCTCTGAACTAACTCCTCAAGATTCATCTAAATAAGAGTTGAGGTGCCGTGTTGGCTCTCTTGGTTGAATACAATGTTAGCAAACAATCCCCAAGCATATAACAATTAAGCACAAATATATATCAAGCATATGAAGATAAAGACAATATAAGCATGCAAGATATAAATAAGAGTAAGAGATAGAGAGTGAGTAATCGCAAATACGGGAGATTTATTTTGAGGTTTGAGCACACTTGCTCTACGTCCCCGCTTCAACACTATGAAGGATTTCCACTAAAATCGATCCCACCGGATCACTCGGTGCCGTAACACCTACAAGGCGAGTTCACACTTAAACTCCTTGGACTCTTTAGTCCCGTAACACCGCAAGCCCACAAGCTCGCCGAGGCCGCACCTCAAACCCGAGTTCACACACGAACATCGAAACACCGCGAACCCACAAGTCCGCCTCCTCAAAGTACAAGAAAGATCTCTTGGTGACCTAAACACTTTGATCACCAATAAACACTCTCACAATAACACTCCTATAGGATGAATATGTCAATGGATAGCTCAAGTGTTTGTGAGAAAAATAAGGATGGAATGTGGGGTGAAAACTCAAAGAAATCACTTTGAAAACTCTTGATAAAACTCTCCTTTTAATTGAAAATATTTGCTCTCAAATAAGTGGAGAAAAATACCCAATAGAGTTTGAAAAACTGGCTCAAAACCTCTCCAAAAATCTTATGTAAAACAGCCCCAAAAGCCCTCCTTTTATAGGGCTAGAAAAACTAGCCGTTGGGCATTTTTCAGCCCTGGCGGCTGACGGTCGACTGGCCCGTCGACCGCCAACGGTCAGATTTCTGACCGTTAGGGCGTCGGTCGACCGGCCGGTCGACCGCTGCTGGAACAGAGAACAAAGTTCTCTGCTGGTCGACCGATCCGGTCGACCGGGGCTTTCCAGAGAGCAGAAGCTCTCTGCGGTCGACCGGGTCGTCGACCGCTCTCTCTAGTCAACTGGCGTGCTTGCTCTGTGCATGTCGGTCGACCGACTTCAAACTCGGTCGACCGGTCCGGTCGACTGACAGAAGCCAGGTCAGGTCAATTTTAGGGATTTAAAAGTTATCTTTTAGCTTAAATAAAATCCTATAAAATCTCTAAAATTCTACAAAAATAGCTTCAATATAATACTTTGATAATTAAACATGTTTGAGTAAAATCAATACATGTTACAAAATAATTTGAACTATTTTGTAACTTAGAAATTTTGCTAAAAACGAAAACTGTATTTTTTCAAATTGGTTTTTTCAAAACTTATTTTTCCAAAACTTCTCCAAATACAAAAACAAGATATTTTAAACACTTTGAAAGCATAGAGTGTATGGATATAATCCACTATACATACATGATGAAATATCTATGTTTTTGACAATAAACACTAAACATGGTTTTGGTTCAGATATATATACTTTGAATTCCAAAAACCAAACCGGTATTTTTTCAAAATGAAAACTATTTTGTATTTTTCAAAAATAGAAATTCTTTTATGAAAACACATAAATCAAGAGTGTGTTTGTGTATGGTAACTTGAGCAATCCACCAACTATTCTATCCTTTACATTTTATCTAAAAACAAAATCTTATAAAAACAAACCTAGACTCAAGTCTTCTTCTTGAAGTCTTCTCCTCCTTCTTGACTTAATCTAAACATGAACCATAGAGCTAGACTCCTCTTGAGTACTTGATGTGGCCTTGATGCACAACACTCAAATCAACCGTGCTAGCTCCAAAACTTGACTTTAAATCTTTTGTTGAAGCTACACACCTACTAAGATCTTGATCACAAATCTGAGACTAAATAAACACAAGATCATTAGTACCATAACTACATGAGTTGATCATCATCAAAACTAGAGTGATAGGCCTTTGGCAACAAAGGTTACATGGGATAAAGGTATATAGATGAGGATTTCCTTATTTGAATTATTCCTTCGACATACTAGTCTCATGGAGTTGTGACCTAAGCTTGTATGATTGGTTTTGCTCATATTCGACTTTATTCAATTTTATCAGTTTTATCGATTTTATGTTTGTTTAGGAGATATCTGATGTTGCCTTATCTGCTTTATTTTCTGCCTTCATATCTGCTCCTGTATGCATGTGCTCACGACACGGTTTTCAACGCATGCTTATGACTTGAATTTATCGATACACGCGTGCTTATCCATGCACGCCATTTGGTCGCATCATCACCACTCATTGGGTTGCATCTGACAATCCTGAATTCGTATGTCTAGATTTTGGAGCATGGAGCGTAGCAGAACTCTCTGAGAAGATCATAGTGGCATAACATCCGTAGCTCTTTTCTCCCAATCTTTTTCCTGATCGAATCTCGAGACTCCTTTTGTTGCTCGTGAGCACTTCTCAGCTTTTGACTGTGTATATTTCATTGTAAATCATACTTTTATCCTTTAGAGATGTAATATTCTTGTAATATTGTATCACTCTTTGTAATGACTATGTACTTGTACTTTTATGTTGGAATGTATAATGCACCACACACTTTCGAACTCTGATTCTTTCTTGTACTGATGCTTAGCGCATATATGTGTATAAGTCACAGTAATGTCTCCGTACCCGCGGGATCGGGGCGTTACACTAAAAGTCTTAACCGTAGTCGCATCTTTCGGGATGTCTATAAATATTACAATAACTATGTCGCAGTCTTTAATATATTAAAGGATTGCGCAAAAAGTCGCACAGGTGATGTAATTACAGACTGCGACTAAAGTCACAGTTATAAGGAACTATGACATAATTTATTAAAAATAGCGACCGTAGTCGCATACTTTAAGATGTCTATAAATATCACAAAAAAATTATTTTATTAATTACTGCGACCTTTGTCGCATTCCTTAAAAATTTAATGACCATAAGATAAAACATGGACTTTATTAAATTAAAAGGACTGCGACAAAAGTCTGAGATCTAACTTAATTAATGACTGCGACTAAGATCGTACTAATAAAAATTGTGAAATTGTTACTTAGAAAACTGTGACCTTGGCCGCAATTGTTCTATAAAACGTAAATTAGGCCGCAGTTTCATCTAGGTTACCCAAAAAAATTTTCAGATAAGAAATTATGAAAAATAATAAAATAAATAAAGAAGAAAAAAATAAACCTCTTGATCAACATCCAAAGATCTCAGTCCTTCCGAATTTTTCATATTCTGTGAGAAAGTTGAACCTGATGATATTGATTCATATTAAGATCAGGAGAAAGAGATCGGGTCATCGGCGACCTGAACTGGCAGGAGATGTGTTCTGGTTGGCGGTCGACATTAAAATGACAGGAATATCTAAATCTAATGGAGATCTTGATGGAGAGATGATGGAGATCTAGATCTGTAAAGTAAAAAAAAAGGTATCTGATCCTAATCCTGCTATTTTTAGAAAGATTTTCTCTGCGAAAACTCAAATTTAGATCTGACAACGCGTAGAACTAGAAAAAGGGAGAAAAATGATTATAAACTATACAGATCCACCATCTTTTACCACAGGAATATTTAGTAATTTCTGCTATTCTAATAGGCTGGTCGTCCTTATTAGTGTGGCTAATAATGTGTCACGTTACCGCAGGCCGAGAGGGACTCTCAACTGTTAGCTGATATACACATTTCTCTCTCTCTCTATGTGTGTGTGTGAGAAAAAATTTACCTTAGCCTCCAGCTGAGAGACTCGCAGCTGGCAGCAATGTGGCTAAATCTCAGCCACGGATCCTAATCATAGTGCTACCATGATCGCATTATTTTTGTGAGGAATGCTACCATGGTCGCAGAATTTTTGTGAGGACAGCTACCATGCTCGCAGTGCCAGTTGAGAGAGTTCTCTCAGCTGGTAGTTGAGTGTGTGTGTAGAGACTTCTATCATTCGGGAAAGGTTCGAGACCGAATCCTTCCCACTCAAATACAACCCTACAATATTCGAATACAAGATTCATTCCGTTGAAGTTGATCTATATTATTTTAAGTCTTTATAAACCAAAATCAAATATTTTAAATACTTTTTTTCCCATACATCAAGTAGAGAAAAAACGGACTGCCTAAATAGTGAGTTGGTTAGTTTAACGGTGTAAACATTTGAAACCTAGCAAAAATTAGTTTGTAGTATTTTTAAATGTTTAGATCATGATCAAATGGTCGGATCGAGAATTTGTATGACTAAAGATATAGATCTCACCAACTCACTACTTTCGGCTGTCCATTTTGCGTCGCTTGATGGACGGGCAAAAAGTATTCAAAACACTTGATTTTTGATTTTTAGTTACTTTAAATAATATAGATCAACTTCAACGAATCGAATCTTGTATTTGAGTGTCGAATGTTGGTATTTGAGTGTCGGACGTTGGTTCGAGCTCGAATTCTTCTAGAATGACACAAGTTCTCTCTCTCTCTCTCTCTCTCTCTCTCTATATTAATATATATATATATATATATATATATATAATATATATATATATATATATATATATATATATATATCTTGATTATGTTGGCCAAATTTTTCTATTTCTCAAAAAACTTGTGATCATTTTCTTTTCCTTTTTTGATGAGCAAGTTAAGATCAATTGTCCTAAAATTGAAGGTTTTGGAAGATAATAGAACTCTCTTTGAGGTTCAACTGGTCCATCTAGACTCCTGACGATTCTCTTTATTGCAGCTCATCACCAAGCTCGTGGAACATCCATTTTGAATTAGAAATGATTTTGAGAGAGAAGGGAAACAGACGGTGGTTATTCAAGATGGTGTGCAGCGTGGACGACACGGTGGGGGGGGGGGGGGGGGGGACCCTAAGAAAGAGCCTGAGGCAGCGACTACTACTGGCGGAGGAAAACTCCATTGATGATATGATCTCCAGAGCGAATGACTCTCGCTTACCTCTACCAGGTTCCTCCAGGGAGATGGTGAGACGGGCTGGAGCAGACTCTGTTAGGGGAGGTCTCGGACATCCCTTCAGAGGAGGCAAACGAGAGGGGGGCGATAACGACTCAGACAGCATGTGACGTTGGCCACTTGGAGTCCTGTTTTTAGGTTTTTGCTCGGGAGTCATCCTGACTTTTGCTACAGGTGTTATCTGGACTTTGTTATTAGGAAACCATCATTTTCATTGGGGATGTACTCTGTGATTTTTCTTTTTCTTTTTCTTTTGCATTTTTGTATCTTTTTCCTCCAGCACCTGCAAGTGCACAAAAACTTGTCGGTTTAAAAGGACTTTCTGTTCTACCAGGCATATTTGTAGGGATGTTCTCATTAAAGCTTTTTAACAAAACATGAGAAATCTCTATAGGTTCGCCATTTTATCTAAAAAATGTTTTGGAGAGGCCTAATGAAGTTCCTCAGTAGACTAGGAATGAGAGATGTGGTTCATGAAGACAACTTGGAGCAGCACTTAATTTGTAATGTGCATTGCATCCTTTAGTCTCAAGGTAAATTCTCTACTTCCAATTTTCTTCTCTCTTCTCAAGAATTTTGGGAAGTAATGTTAGTTAATTTAAGTAAAAGAATAAGTAGTTTTCTCTGCATTTGTGGAGGAGACAATGAACTTTAACTTTTAAGTACATAAAATCTATAATAGCATTGTTCTTACATAGTGTATGCGACCATATGTTTTCTCTAATAATGAAATCTATCTCAAAGAAGACATACATAAGTTTTAAGACAACACAGTGTCGTGTATAAAATATGATATAATCAAATATTAAAATTATTTTTTCTTGTTAAGAAAGATTACTTGTTAATATCTCGATTAGTAAATCATTTATTAAATCATTATACTTAATACCACCTATTTATAATTGAAACTATCTATTGAATTTCATTTTGTCTAATAAAGTAAAAAGAGAAAAACCATCCTCAACTGTAGTAAATAGAGGTCCATACCCTAAAAAAAGGAGGGGAAGACTAATCAAATAAAAGATTCTTATATAAATCACTCAGAACAGAACCATTTTCCCAAGAGTAATGATTTAATTAAAGGTTTGTAAGATGAGTAAAGAAAGACAGATCGTCTCCTTTTTTCTTTTTTTCTTTTTTTGAGTTTAGTCTTCTTTTTTTAGTTGCTTTTGTTGTACATATTTTTCCAGTATGACGATGAATAATGGTAAAGGTACTAAGCTTATGACGATGAATAATGGTAAAGGTACTAAGCTTGTGGTACTATTTTGGTATCTATTTATCAAAAATGTGCATTGCAATATGCATCAATTAAAATTTGCAATTACTATGTACTTGACATTTTTTTCCCCATCTATTCATCAAATAATGCTTACATTGGTTTGCCTCTAATGAATTCTTTGCGAACTTCACAACCTCTTACTAGTCAAGGGTTACTGTCTGTGAAATAAGCGAGGTGCCTTGTTCTTTCATGATTACTGCAACAATGCTATAAAATGGACAATATGAATGGCGTTAGAGCCGGGGTAATAATGGGTCGGGACCGGCCCAAAGGCCCCTGGCCTTTCAGGAGAAAGCTCGACCCTGACGTCAGCCTCGTTAACAATTAGGTAGCGGTTGGGGTTTTATTTTAAGCCTATTTTATTTTAAGTCATAAATCAAGTTAATTAATAAAAATAATAAAATAATTAGTAAATTAAATTAAATATTTTAAAAAATAACATATAGTATTTTAAATTAGGGATATTATACAAAGATCGGGGACGAACCGCATGATGGGAGATAAACTGCTTGATTTTCTGTTTGTATTTTTATCATGGGATGCCTCATTGGATTTCTTGAGGATGCATACATGATGAGATAGTGTGATATTGGGATACCCAAAGTCCATCGGCCCCTTGAGGCCTGTTCTCTAGTCGAGCGTATCAGATAGAGCTTTGTCAAATAGACGCAAAGATTTGTGACCGGCAAGTAGCTTAGTGGTCCTACTTGAGTTGTTGAGCGCGGCACCCTACAGCAGTCACAAGTTCGTGCTTCGCGATACGCCCTTAACTACCTAAAAAAAAAAAAAAACATAGACACAAAGATTTTCCTTGAAACAAAGGTGAGAAATTGTTACATATATGATTCAAAGAAGAAATAAGGCTAAAATGTGAGCACACCGATGATGACATGTTGTGTTAGTTTCTATACCAAAGTTTTTTTTTAGTAGGAATGTAGACTTATTTGTATAATATGAGAATTTTGGATCTGAAGAACTATGATATTTTTCTGTAAAATAAAAAAAATAAAAGTGATAGAAGGGACTTACTGTAATTTCCGAAACGTGACTTAATCTATTTTTGTTGTGGTTGAATTTTCAAATTTTTTTGTGGGAACCATCAAAATTGAACGAGAATAGATTTAAATGAGTACTGAAATTTCTTCAAAACAAAGTTTTTGAAGTTTTACAAAATTAAATTACTAGATACCGCTTGATAATTGTTATTTTGCAAACAATATTTATATACATTTAACCTGGATTTAGAAAGTAGATTTAAATGAGTATGTGAAATTCTAGAACAAAAAGTTTTGGAGTTTTACCAAATTATATTACAAGATACTGTTGTTATTTTTACAAAATTATAAAAAAAGAAATTGTTTTTTTTTTTACTTTTATTGTTGAGAGTGGGATTTGAACCCACGCCCTTTCGGACCAGAACCTTAATCTGGCGCCTTAGACCAACTCGGCCATCTCAACATTTGTGATTAAATTGTTAACTCTATAATTAAGGCTTTATCCAAAAATACACAAAAGTAAACACATTACCATCTTCCAAGGGGAGGAGAAAAGAAAGTGAAGAAGAAGAAGGAACCAATCCAGCAAACTCACCGGGGAGAAAAAATGGCAACAACTTACACACTCTCTCTTGCCTCCTCCCCTCTCCCTCCTCCTCCTCCTTCTTCTTGCAATTCGAAGAAGCCCATCTCCTCTCTCTCTCCTTTCTTCTCCCCCAATCTCTCAAGTCCTCCTTCCTCTCAATCCAACCAATCTCTCCCCCATCTCCGATCCAAATCGCTCGAAGCCCGTCCACAGTAGTCCTCTCCATGCTCCCCACAGCGTAAGCCTCTCAAATCCTTGATTTTTTTTTCCAACTTCCGCATGTTTCTCTTCTGACCCATCTCTCAACTTTCACGCCAGGAAACCCGATAGAGCGCCGCTGATAAGATCCCAAAGTAAGCACATTTTGGCCGTTTTTTTGTTTTTTAAGGGGTAATTTTATGATTGGGTATGTTGAATTGGATTGGTGGATTTGGGTTTGGATTTTTTGGTGAACAGGTGGTCGGCGAGGGCAATAAAGTCGTTCGTAATGGGGAGCTGGAGGCGCGGAAGCTCAAGTATCCGACGACCGGGACGGAGGCTCTTCTCATGGGCATCCTTGTTGAGTTTGTGAACTTTCTGATTTAAATTCATGGTTCTACAAAATTTAATGTTTTATTTATACATAAGTCTTGTTTCAGCAGTTAATGACTTAGTAGAGATGCGTTGTTTATTGAAAAGTTAAGATTTTGTTTTGGGTGGATGTTACAAGACGGGAAGTATGTTATGGTTTTTAGAGGAGGTAATGTTGAACAGTAGGATAAAAACCCTTTGCAAGGATGTATGTCATATTGCTGTGGTAAATCCGCCGATTATATGAAGCTCTGTTGAAATGATGATAATGATATGGAAAATGTTTGTTGAATCCTTCCATATACTGGCCTCTTTCTTTGACCACATACTGAGAAGTGTAGTAGTAGTATACTGGTTTCGGAGTTAAGGACTTCGTTGAATTATCAGTATCCATTTATTGTTCCATAGCAGTTTAACTTTTACTTCCTGTGGACATTACAAGAAAGGGATTTGTAGTGGCTTCTAGAGATAGGCTCAAGCACATCTGTTTTAGGTCTAAAGGTTTTGTTGATTTATCAGCATGCATACATTGTTCTATAGTTTATTTGGGACACTACAAGAAGGGGACTCTGTCTTAGTTTTAGAGATAATCAAAACAATGAGCTCCAAAAGAGGACGCATTTCAATTATCTAGTACAGTAATGGTAGGACTTGCATAATAGTTTCTAATAGAAGGAGCATGTATAGTTTGTGGCACGGTTTTAAATATCAACCGATTTTGATATATATTAATAATATCATATCAGGTTTTGAGTATACTATATGATATAAACTCAATAATATCAGACGAGCAAATATTGCCGATATTGATGATATTGATACTAAAAACTATTTGCTGATCTTGATAGTGATACCGAGATTTTAAACTATCGTTTGTATGTTTGTGTTGTTTTATTAAAAGATTATAGTAACTTGTGATCATTTCAAGGAAATATTTGCATGAGGAGACAATTTCTAGGCATTTTAAGGGAGATGGCTTCTAGTTGTGAAGACCTTCCCATGTATTTTACACTGAAATCATACATGAAACGTTATGTAAGCCTTTGCCGGTGTTTGTCCTCCATTTTGGGCCTTTTCAGGCTCCTAAACCTTCTTTCAAATTCAACTTATGAACCCCATTAAATGCTTCTCTGACAGTTTGCTCTATGTTTCGACCATGCTCAAGCTCCCCTTGTTGTTCTCATTAAATTAGGGATGGAGTTATATAGGGTTCAGGGATGGCACGTGGCTGCTTACTACATAAAAAATGTAGGATGCTCACCGTTTTAATAATAATTAATTATTATAGATCATTCTTCGCTTATCCGAATTTATAGGTTTAGACGTTTAGTGTCCATGATTAGAAAGAATAACAATACCAAACTTTCAACCACTTATATTATACTGTAATTAGATTTTTGGCACATACTATACACGTGCAACACAAGCAAAATTGGCGTAAAATAAAATTCGTTCTAGTATTTTTCACTATATCTTCTTTATAGGTCTTTTGCTTTGACTCCAGAGAACTCTAATCTTCGATTGAAAAGGAAGAGACTTTCATCTTCTTTCTTGGGATAAATATCATGTTTTCTCTCCCTAATAAATGTTGTTTCTTTTATTTCAAAATTTCTTTTAAGATAGGGAGCCCTAATAAATCCTAATAAATGTTTTTTTAAATTTCAAACTTCTTTTTGGGATAGGAATATAAATGTATGGTTATATTTCAAGTTTGGTCAAAATGTTTGTAAATATATGGCTAGATTTTGTTTGGACGTGACACGAATGTGTGTCACTAATAAATTAGTATTCTAGTTCAAAGAGTTGTGATTATAATAGTAAAAATATATACTAATTTAGGGTTAACTTCACGAACATCCTGAATTTTCCAATTATTACATAACCTCCTAGAAGTTTCTCCCCCATCACTTAACCGTTATGCCTCTCTTTTTTGTTAAATAACTTAACAAAGATAGCTATTGGAGGGGAATTAGTTTACCTTGCAAAACATTTGGAGGATTTACATAAGCATAGTCTTCTTCTCCTCTACCATTCATTTTCTTCTTCGTATCAATTCTAACTCATTAATTCTTTCATCTTCTTTTATTGTCGCTTCTTATCCACCCTCCTCTTTTCTTCATGCCCTAATTACTTCTCCCTTTCTCTTTGT
Source organism: Agave tequilana (assembly GCA_038442645.1). Classification (NCBI taxonomy): domain Eukaryota; kingdom Viridiplantae; phylum Streptophyta; class Magnoliopsida; order Asparagales; family Asparagaceae; genus Agave; species Agave tequilana. The sequence continues at coordinate 138,904 of JAVJIF010011204.1, read as the reverse complement.
CATTAGAAAGAAAATCTTCCCCACCTAAGTGACATTAGCGCATACAAGTATTGATAACCAAGACTAATGGTGGTCTAATATTTTATGATTTTCTTGAATGATGTGTGACAAATATAAGTTTATGTAATTATGACATCTTCAAAGAGAACTCACGTAATTGGTTTAATGCAATCAACAAATGTTAGCTACTCTTTGGATAAAATTATCTAATATTTTTCATGTGGATGGATTTTTTTGTCTTACAATTGCATTTTCATAAACCCTTTAGAGCACAATTGGTGAACAATACATATTTGCCATTAATTAATTAAGAGACTACTAGCGAGAACTTCTCAATGGTAGCCCATCGAGAAGAGTTTTATTGGGAACCCTTTAGAGGACGGAGAAGAGAGATTCTTATGACAAATGAGAGATGGGAGCGGAATGGGAAGAGTATAAAAGGAGGGTAGAATGGAAACAAAAGATAGCAAAGAGATGAGAATAAGAGAAGGACATGAATAGGAGAGAAAAAAGAAGTTGTTGTTCGGTTAACCTTCATAATGTTTTAGAAGGATATAAATGTAGTTTCACCACATAAGTTTGCCATCTGTTAAATCTTACAAATAAAGTTTGACTTGAGGGCATGAAAAAAGCATTTGGAGGGTTCTCTAAAAATCACGTCTAGAAATCTAATAAACTTGAGTGGTTTTGTGAAGTTTACCCCTTCAAAAATATCAATTTATTATTGTTGTAGTCTAATTTCTTAGAGAACTAAGACGAAGATATGTTAACAATTCTGATATCAACATGCGTGTGTCCTGCATGTCTAGTATGTCTATCTCCATCCTTGACTCATTTCAAAGTGTGTAATGTGTTGATATACACTGGTTCCATAATACTACATTGATCTTATTATGCTATTTAAAAAATATCTTTCCTTTTTTCACTTTACAGCATTTGTTCCATAGAACTTATGATGTTTCTTTCATCTTTGGTTTTATAGCTTGGGAAATGATCTTTAAACAATTATAGAGGACTATTGATTTATTTATTGTCATATAATTATGATGATAGTCTATCATATTATTAACTACCTAGCACGTACTTCTGACAGCTCTGATGCCATGCATTTTACAAGAATCACAAAAACATCATTAATTATCAAGTTATGTGAACAATTAGAGAATATTACTTACATAAAGTAATATCATGTTCGCATGTCTACTAAATTTTAGCATGGGAAAATTTTAAATGGACTATTTTTCAACTTAGGTCATTGTAGATTACTTATCGCATAAGCATTGATTACATTCTTGATATAACTTAGTTTCAAATATCAGTTGTCTGGTACATATGGACAATCTTGTATTGGGTTTTTGAGGTACTCGATACGATATTAATCCTATAATATCAGCCGATGTTAGGACCGATATTGATGACCGATGTTGATGATATTGATACTTAAACCATTGGGCGATATTGAGACTATTGATATTCTTTGAAAATGCTAAATTCCTTTACTCTTCAAAGAAAAAGGCGAGTATAACCTTTTGACAGGGATTGCCACACTATGGGCCATAAAGATGTTAACAATGCTAATGAATAGAATAGTTATAATAAGGATGTACCTAAATGCCACACGACCATTTAAGTTTTTCCAAGCGAAAATTAAGTGAAGGATACATTTTTGGAAATGATATTACTTTTATAAGTGGATTATAATGTCGTTCACGTATCTTGACCATGAACTATGACTTGTTAATACAAACATCTTGGTGTCAGAAGTATATACTAGGTAGTATGACACACTCGTCATAATTTTTTTTGACAAGAATGAATTGCTAGTGTTTGTTATTAGTTATTAGAGATTATTTCACAAGGCTATGGGATCCAAGAGGAAAGAAATAGTCACAAGTTCCATGGAGCAAGGTGCTCTATGTAATGAGAAAAATATATGCGAGTTTGTGTATTAAATATCATAAAGAAGCTCAATACAATATGATGGATATTGGATACAATGTATATCAACAAACTACACATCTAGAAATGAGCCAAGGACAGAGCTAAGGATATTACACAAGATTGTTATATGAGGTCTTTTGTAATACACACACATATTAATTATCATAGAAATTAGGATATAACAATTATGATTGTAAATTAAAGGGGGTTAAACATCATCAAACCCTTTAAGTTTACCTGACTATAGAACCCCTTACACAACAAAAGTTAAACCTTGAGTGGTACATTTGTATTCTTCTTTTCCTTATATTTCTCATTCCAACCCGTTAGCTCTCATCTCTTTCTCTTCCCCCCTTTCCTTTTATCCCACTTTTATCTTATCCCATCCCACTCATGTCCTCTCATGTTAACCTTTTGAAGGGATATAAGTTGCAAAGAAAGGGTGCAAACTATAAAGCACGTGGGGAGAGAGGGTGCAAACTATTAAGCACACTCGATGGACTTGCTAAAAGAAACACAACATAAACATAATGACACTATAAATATGAAAATGGTAGGGGATAAAAAAGGATGCATGTAAAAACACATATTTATAGAGATAGACTTGTGTCCTTCCAAAAAGATTTGAACCCGAATCCTTCCAACTCAAATACAATTCTCTGACATTCGAATACAAGATCCACTCTGCTGAAGTTGATCTATATTATTTCAAGTATCTATAAACGAAAAATCAAGTGTTTTTTTGCCCATCTATCAAGCAGCGTAAAATGGACGGCCGAAAGTAGTGAGTTGGTTAGATCTATGTCTTTAGACATACAAATTCTTGATCCGGCCATTTGATTATGATTTAAACATTTAAAAACTCCTACAAACCAATTTTTGTTAGGTTTTAAATATTCTACACCGTTAAATTAACCAACTCACTATTTAGGTCGTCTGTTTTCCTCCTACTTGATGCATGGGCAATAAGTATTCAAAACACTCGATTTTTGGTTTATAGATACTTGAAATAATATAGATCAATTTCAACGGAGTGGATATTGTATTCGAATGTGGGATGTTAGTATTTGAGTGGGAAGGATTCGACCTCAAATCCTTTTGAAAGGACACAAGTCTATCTCCATATTTATATATAATTTTGAACATTATGATTTATCAAAAAAATACTTGGGAATTTGTCAAAAATATAATGTTTCATTTGATAGCAATTAGTGCTTGTTTATATGTCTTTGTAGATGTTTGCATAATAACATAGTGCATCTGACTTCTTATATTGAAATATATCTGAACCATATATGCTAAGTTTATTTCATTATTATTTAAATAATAATGGTGACATCTCCTTCTCCTTCATCGAAATTAAATGGAGAACTCATTTCTTAATGTGTACAGTTTGTATCATATTGTACCCTAGAGAAGTGCAAAAAGCAACTTTAGAAAACTTTGATATATGTTCCAGAAGCGTTGAAAAATCAAAACATTGCTAGTCAATAAAAACACGCCGACTCCAGCATAGTGTTGTCCTATATGGCCTGAAAAGACATAAGAGGAGGAAAAGATGCAGAGAAAGAGGAGAGTAGGCTTCCCATTTTATCCCATTAAGTGACTTTTATATTTGTCATATTGACTTGGACAATCAATTCTAAATATGCTGAAAAACAACAAAGCCCTAATCGCAGGGTTCATCTAGCTTCTTTATATAAACCAGATAGGTTTTTCTTTACATACCGAGGCTCATGTAGCAAGGTTGGAAATTATGCTTGCCATCCATAAATTCCAAAAATTATTAATGCAAGTGTTGGGGTTCATTTAAGAAAAAAGATTAAATTATCAACAAACTCCTTGTACTATCAAGGTTTTGCAGCAAATTTCCTTATTTTGTTGGATTCAACATAAAATCTGTTGCTTTATAGGTCCTACATTAAAGCCCCTCTAAATTAATATTCTTGGGACCCACCCTTGATTATTAAATTAGAGGGGTTATTAATTTGATAGATTTTACCTTGTAAATTGTTATTTTGTATTAGAAAATGCGTCTGTTTAATTTTTCACGTCCTTCAAGCTCCAACGTCTCTATATCATTTAATCTCCTTAAAAATCTCATTTTGGTTGGTAAGTTTCTTCAAAATCTCCTTGTAAATATATCTTATCACAAGTAAAGTTGTTGAAATGCTAAATTTAGTTGAAATCTTTTCGCTACAATAAGAAAGTGATGACAATAACTTCTTGAGGACAATTCAAAAGATGATGAATGAAGTTAAAAATATCAAACATGGTGCCATTGTGCAAACTAGCATCTTAAAGTACTTTCTAATTCTTGAATATTGTATGTATATATTTTGTACTTTTATGAAATTATTAATTTATGTGACAGTTTGGACTAAAATTTTACACTAGGTTTCAAAAAGAAATTATTAATTAATATGATATAGGGTTTATTAATTTTTACACTGGCCCGAGTGATGGGATTTTTTATTAATTTAGAGAGATTATTAATTTAGAGGAGATTATAGGGGTTCTACTGTACAAAAATCCCCTGTACTATCTTGGATATCAGGGTTTTTTTGCGAAATCTAAGTGGGATTTTTGCCACTATCAAATCCAATACCAGAGGGGCTTTTTCTACTAAATTCAATATAACAGGGGTTTTTTTTTTTGGTAAACCTCGAACAACATGGATTATTTTGCAATTTACTTTAAAAATGGCTTTATTGTGCTCTCTTTCGGCTTATATCGTGCCTTATAGATATGCAATTCCTCGCAAAACATTTTAATGTTGTCCATTGCCCCCACGGGGTATAGGAAAAAATAAACTAAAACAGAGTATAATGTAGGAGGATACTTGAGGTTGCTTATACATGACTTTGACACATGGATGCTTCAACAAAGGAGAACTGTTTATATGCCAATATATAGATGTAAAGATATGAGGCAAAATGTCTAAGCCTAAAGGTATACTCCACACAATCATTATGTTTTCTTAATGTGGTAAAAGAGCATGCAAATAAGTAACTGACCAGTTTTTTTTAGGAAGTTATCAAGCGAAGTTTGATTTCTCAATATTTGTTGCGGTATTGGTTCACCTTTCTGCTATCTGTATTGGAAGTTTAAGCGATTTTGATAGTTTTGTAACATAGTTACCAGATTGTTGTTATTAGCGACTTAGAAAAAAGTTAAAATTTATTTAAAATTATAGAAATTATAGACTATGGATTATTATTCTCTCTTTTTGAATAATTGATGAATCAAAACTTATACAATCCAAGAGGTAATGCAGCAATAATTCTAAAAAAATATAGTATTTTAATTATTAATCTAACTAGAGGAATAATTGGAGAAGTTCAAATTTTGGGAAATTTTTTTAAAGGTACTTATTAGCTATTGAATATGCTTGGTGAGTTCTAATAATATCAAAGAAGCTAATGTATGTAATATATTTGATCTAATTTAATCATTTAGTTGGAATCTAACTTATGAGTTAAACCAATATGATAAAAATAATTTGTTATGATAAATAAGTTATGGCTTATCACATTGGATTATACTCAATATAAGAGATTAATTCAACTAACCACTAAATTCTATTGTTAATTATTTTCTAATTGATTATACTTTTTTATGCTTCTAAAAAGGATCAGCATTTCACTCCTTGGGTTATCGGCTTTGAAAATTTTGATTATTAAATGATGACCTTTCGACCAGTACATGGAATATTTAAGAGTCTAATCACAAGAGTTTGTACATTGATTTCTTTTTTATTTTTCCCTATAAAACATCACAAACTACTTTTGGTACTTCAAACTCAGATCTCTTGTATTAGTTCTTCTCAACTAATATTCAATGGTCTCTGCTGAATGGATCAAATCAGCATGCTTCGAATGACGACTGACATATATCAATATTGGTGGAGTTTTTAAACTTGCTATTAGGTAATACCGAGTACAAGGAACATGAGAGGATAATCAAAATCGGGGACAATGTTGTCAAGTAAAAGGAGAGAATTAATATAGGAGATCAAAGGACGAGTAAGTTTCTTGATAGATGAGGTTTGTCTATGCAGCAATAATTTCTATTAGATGTAGTATTTGAATTATTAATCTAACTTCAATGAATAATTAGAGAAGTTAATTTTTTTTTTTTTTGAGAAAATCAATTTTAAAGGTACTTCATATTAACAATTGAATATGCTTGGTGAGTTTTAATAATATCAAAGAAGCTAACATTTGTAATAGGTTTGATATAATTTAATACTTTAGTTGGAATCTAAGTTATGAGTTAAATCCAATATGATAAAAAGAATTTTTTAAGATAAATAAGTCATGTTTTATTACGTTGGATTATACTTAATATAAGGGATTGATTTAACCAACTACCAAAATCTATTATTAACTCTTTTCTAATTGATTAGACTTTCAGTGTGCTTCTAAAAAAGACTAGCATTTCACTCCTTTGTTTGTCAGCTTCGAAATTTTTTATTGTTAAATTGATGACCCTTTCAACTATTACATGGAATATTTAAGAGTCTATCACAAGCTTTCTGTTCATTGATTTCTTTCTTATTTCCCTAGGAAAACATCACCAAATATACTTTTGGTACTTGAAACCCAAATCTCCTCTCGTATTAGTTATTCTCAATCAATATATGACACTATTGGCAGATTATAACTGGACCATATCAACACTCTTCGATTCTGATGCGGTACAACCAAAATGTATCGGTATCGGTGTAGTTCTTAAACCATGCTTTTTAATAATATAGAGAGGATAATTAAAATTGGGACAATGTTGTCAAGTGAGAGGAGAGAGTTAATGTAAAGAGATCAAAGGATGAGTAAGTTTCTACATAGACGAGGTCCATCCTAGTTTGCCCCCCAAAAAAATAGACCACGTGCACTACCTACCCACCAAAACCCTGCACGTCCAAATGCTTGAACCGACACGGATTGTGACCGACGTTATTCCATTAATATAATGACCATGTATAAATTTTGTGCTATCTAAAGCAATACTTTCACCCAAAATACACCAGCTAACTACATAACTACTTTGACCTTTTCTCTATTTCCATTTAATAGGAACTGAAACTGATGTGAAACGTGTACGAGACGGAAGCAAAAGATAAAGCAACTCAAAAAGACGTTTCACTAACAAGAAGACTGTTGGTAGGAAAACTAATTAAAACAGATAATATCAGTTGTGATTTTTTTAACATACTTTGTGTAATTAATATTAGAGATTAAATTGCTAATTAGATTTATAATTATGCAGGTAAACGAGTTCTATACGCAATAAAGAAGGCAACAATCACAGGGGAGAAGCAAACTCGTTCGCTCACTTTTGATATAGATAACAGATCAGAATAGATAACAGACTAGATGATGTATATTTAGACTTGTAATTAAGAAATTGATGTAATAAGAAAAATACTTGAGATGGTTGTAAATTTAATTTTAGCTTGCTTGTTGATTGATCTTTGAACTCACGCAGATGAGAACATGTACAGTCGACGAAAACAGGGTTATCAAAGAGTCGAGGCGCTTATGCAGATGAGGCCGAAGTTGTTGGATGCGTGATGATAAAGAGAGAGATTTGATGACAAAGATTTATTTAAGAGGAAGAAACTTGAAGGGGAGATAGAGAGAATAGAGATAGATAAATCAATTAGAACATCCCACTACTAATTGAGTCTGCTTAGGGCATCTCACCACTAACAGAATTTAAGAGCGAGAAATCCAATAATCTAACTTAATTTGAGAGTGAAGAAAAAATTTCATTGATTGTTCATTAAACAAATTGAATACATGGAACCTTTATATAGGCTATAAAATTGTATCTCTCTCCTACTTCAACTTGGACTTCAAAACCAACTCATAAAAGAAATCAAAACCTAAAAGAAAGTAAAAAATAAAAAATTAAAAAATAGGCAACTATTAATCCTACTACAACTCTAATACATAGAGAAGAGAAAATAGAAACTATACTATTACTAGATTACAAAACTTTTCATGAACCAAATTTGCTTCTATAACCAAATAACCATGGTTCTCTTCAGTCTCCTCTGCTATACCTTTCAAGCTTTTGAATTGGGTTTTGTTGGTGGCTTTTACGACTTCATGATGTCTGTATCATTCTATTCAGGTTGGAAAGAACTTGACTCTGTTGAGTTTGAGGAAAAATTTTCATACTGCTCCAATATGGCAGGATCAATCTTTTGCAGCTTACTTTGATCTATCTACGAATCATCTGTTCGTGTTTTTTCTTTCTATCGAACCAAATACTTATGAGTCCCACCATCTTTGGTGGTGATAATTTCATCATTCATAATTTTATCAATTTGATCCACTGTATTAGGTAATATATTTGAAAGTGGTGCAACGGAAGGTCTCTCAGAAATAGGCTCAATGGATGGCTCATCATCTAATGGGTTACTAGGGTCAAAATCAGGACCCTTGTAATATACTAAATCTTCAATATTGAATGTAGAATTGATACCAAAATCTTGAGAAAAATCAATAACATAAGCATTGTCGTTTAGCTTCTTTAAATTTGAAATGGACCGGCACTACGAGCATGTAGCTTCTTATCAGTTTTCGTTGAAAACCGTTCCGGACGAATTCGTACCATCACATTTCTCTAACATTAAATGTTTTAAGTCTTTTTTTATGTCGGCTCGTAGTGTAGTTGGCGTTTTTTTAAACAATTTCATCCATAACTTTTTTGTATAAGTCGTGCACATGTGATGCAAATGATGCATAATCTGATGTTTTAATATGATCGAACATAGGAATAAGGTCTTTAGATTGTCTAGGTCTAAAACCGTAAACAATTTCATGCGGTGATTTACTTGTAGTCATATTCACAGCTGTATTGTATACAAACTCTGCAGTTGCTAGTTTAAGATCCCAATTTTTCGTATGTTCACCAACTAGCATGCGTAACAAGTTCCCTAAACTCCTATTGACAACTTTAGTTTGACCATCAATCTGAGGATGAAAAGCGGTAGAGAATTTCAGTTTCGTGCCTAACATGTATCAAAGTATTTTCCAAAAGTAACTCGTGAATTTTCACAACTCTATCGGACACAATGGTTTTAGGCAAACTATGCAATTTGACAACACTGTCAAAAAATATCTTAATAACTCTAAAACCATCTGCAGTTCGAGAACAAGAAAAAAATGGGTCATTTTGGAGAAACAGTCCATGACAACTAAAACAGAATTATGTTTTCTCAAAGTTTTCGGTTAACCTAACACGAAATCTATACTCACATCTTGCCAAGGACAATTAAGGACAGGTAGTGGAGTATACAAACCAGTGTTTTGTTTTTATTATTTAGCTAGTTGATAAATGTGACATCTACCAACATGTTTAGCAACATCGCGTTTCCAACTAGGCCAATAAAACCTATACTCGATAGCTTCTATGGTCTTCTCATTCTCAAAGTGTCCAGTTAGACTGCTGACGTGCAATTCCCAAACAAGGAATTCTCTAAGATAGGTTCTTGGAATGCATAGCTTACGATTTATAAGCAAATATCCATCATACAGAACAAATTCATCAATTTTTGTGTTGTTTCATTTTTCAATTCTGCATATATCTCGTGAAAATCAGGAAAAGACTCATAATCAGCTATCAATCTCTCTAAATCACTAACTACAGTTGACATCTTAGTCAAAATGAACACTCGATGGCTGAGAGCATTGTCGGTTTTGTTTTCAACTCCCGCTTTGTGATATAAGGTGAATGTGTAGTCATGTAAGAACTCAATCTAACGACCATATTTAGTATTCAACTTCTTTTGAGAGTATATATATTTCAAAGGCTCATGGTCAGAAAAGAGAACGAATTCTTGTGGTAGCAAATAATGTCGCCAATAATAAAGTTCTTGAATACCGTATAAAACTCTTTATCGTAGGTAGAGTATTTTTGCTTGGTGTCATTCAGTTTCTCACTAAAGTAAGCAACTGGATGCCCTTCTTAAACTAAGACTTCACCTATACCTATGCGGTGTTAGACCATGCAAACTCGCATTTCTTTAGACTCCACTGGATAAAGACAATACGGGTTCTATCAATTCAAATAAGGATGTTTGGATCCAACCGTCTTCAAGATAAGTAGTTGAGATGGGATAGATGTTCAGATAGATGAGAACCCTATAACCTTATCCAGCAGACATCCACTTGTATAAATAGTAGACCCCCTCCAACGAGAGGGGACGATCAATCAATACTAGAACCCTAGCACGCGAGATCAGGCTCTCACCATTGTAATTTTTTCTAAATCATAATGGAACTCTTTCTTGCACCGTGATTTTTCCCTTTCCAGTTTTCATGTATATCTGTATATTTGGTCTGATTTGATCTGTGAACAATTTATCCATTAATTCATACAATTTGGTGCGTGGACAACTCTCTCGGGAATTACCCACCGCTAGTACATTAGACTTTAAGGGGCTAAATGCATAGTGCTAATGAATAACTCGACAGGCAAACGAAATGAATATATGAATGATCATGTTTGATTCATTCATATTTCGTATATTAAAAAATAAGGGTTCTTAGATATGAATCCCCCAGATTATGCTAAATTTGGAAAAAGTCCGCTAAGTCATATGATTTGCCCATAAATCCCTCAAATCATATGAGTTATTTAAAATTAGTCCCTCTAGTTAACTTTGACCTCAACGAAAGTGAATATTCTATTTAAACTAATAGAATATTCCCTTCCCTCTTCCTCCTTCCGTTTAATGGTATTCTTCTAAACCTAAACTCATTTAAAATGAATTCAAACTTATATTAGGTGAGATAGAATGAGAGTCTCTAGGAGGGAAAGGAGTGCGAGAGAGAGAGAGAGAGAGAGAGAGAGAGAGAGAGAGCTCAGATCTAGTTAAGATTTAACTAGACCTGAGCTAATTTAGTAAGAGAAAGTAATAGAAATGGGCTTTTTTAAGTAACTTAGCTGATTTAGGGGACTTGTGTCCAAATCATATTATTTGGGGGGGCTTTTTTCAAAATTAACTATAATTTGAGGACCGATATCTAAAAACCCAATGATTGTTTATGCTTAAATGATCATCCAAATAGGATTTGAACGAAAATTTAGATGAATAATTACCGAATGATTTGATAATTATTCGATCAACTTCCACCCCTAATTTTGATTATGTTGAGTCAATGTGCTTTCAAAAGCTAGTAGTTCTAGACATATATTATGTCGGATAGTCACGAAAAAGTTTGACCCAAAGGACAAATCAAGAGATTGCTAATAACTGTGCATTTGAATGGGAAAAATGCTTCTCACATGTAATAAATTGTGCTTTCTCTTAAATAACTCGGTGAAATATCTTCTGCAAATTTGCACATATCGACAGCTACCTTGTAGAAATATCCTTGCAAGATTCGTAATTGGTTGCTATTTCAAACTTCAGTGAGAGTTTCTTTCACCATTTTCTTCCAGGATTCTGTCAGGGGACTGAAATGAAATCTTATGTAGTTCAAACCATACATCTATCTAGTGACCGTGCAATGATTTCTAATAAAGATAGAAACAAGTACCTACCAACCTTGGATTGAAAAGGAAACAACCGAGTCATGATTCATGGAAAAAGCAACAATCTCAAATCAATAAATTTTTTTCCTTTGTGAACCACAAATTTTGAATTAGAAGAAGCAGTGGCACATTGAATGCATGATGCAGGTTGAAATCTTTTGTCATGTTTTGAATGTCTTTGTTTTGTAGTTTGCCCCTTTATTGATCAGTATACATGCATTTTCTGAATATGCATATCCTAATTATTATTACTTTTCTCTTAATTAAAGGAACCAGTGAAGCTGCAAAGTTTCTACGTGCAAATGGAATCACACTTTTTAAAGTACGCGAGGAAACTGTCAAGTTGCTTGGGAAGTCCGACATGTACTTTTTTAGCCCTGAACATCCACCCTTGACTGAACCAGCTCAGAGGGCACTAGATTGGGCTGTTGATGAGAAAATGAAGTCAGGTAACATGAATTTGGACCCTCGGTTATTTCATTGATGGAATATGCATGTTTTAAATTAATTGTTGTGTTATTAAGGTTAAGCTTCTGATCATTGAGATAATAATATGTAAATTGTATGCTTGTTATTTTACATAAATAATGTCACACAGATAATTAGGAACATGATAATATTTGTTTGTACATTGTTCTATTGCTGGTCAATTAGTTAAGAGATGTTGACAGCCATAGTTCTTTCTGTTTTTTGTTGTTTGCTGATTTATCATAATTTCATGAGCTAATGAGTGGGTATAGAATCATAGATGTACATGACACTGGCGGATCAACTGTAGTACAGAAGCCTTACGGTGACTGTTTGCCTCTTGTTATCAACCCTTGAAACTTGTATGGTTGGAGGTGTAAATGTGTAAGGGTGTTGGTGCTAGGAATTTTTAGGAAAACAGTTAAGGGGGGTGTTGGAGTTACATTTGGGGTTGCTCCTGCACCAACACAAAGCTGGTGCAGGAGTTATTCATTCCCCCCCCCCCCCCCCCCCCCCCCCCCCCCCCCCCCCCCTCAAAACCAAAAAAAGCGGGGTGTGGGGGGGGGGGGTGCAAAGTGCATATCTTTTTTGAAAAAATCCCCCAAGTTTGCCCTTATACCCTAACCCATGATTACCCTGTATCTCTTTCTCAAAATGGTTGTTTGATAAGAGTTGACCTCTTACACTCAGCTAACTCTTGTTTCCTAACAAGTCTTTGGTATAGTTAATTTACATTAGAAAATACCTAAAACAATGTATAATGATCATGATGCATCTACTAGACGAAAAGCTGGAATGCATACCCATCTTTCTTGTCCATAGAGGGTGTTTGGCAATTTGAGAGTGAGATTGAAAGTGTGAAAGTGATTTTTTTACAAGTGTGAAAGTACTTTCTCATCAACAAACTAATAAAAAAAAAAGTTTGTTTGCATACATGTAAAAATTTGATACTGTAAAAAAATAAACAATGATGTGACAACAATATATTTGTTAGTAATAAATACCAGGCCCAATTTTCTCAGACACTTCGTACCTTTTAGAGTCGAAATGAGAAGTGCAAGAAATCCTACATGGATGCAAGATGCTTTCACACTTTCAAAAGCATTTTCATTTAAACTAACACCAAAAGTGACCGTAAGTGTTCACGTTCACACTTTCAGTCTCAATCGCTGATTGCCAAACACCGGAACATGCCACTTTTTATGGCTATCAAGCCTGCCTTTATGGCAGTTACATTACTTGTTAATCAATTAGCTTCTAGATATTCCTTCTTTTCACATGAATAGATAGTTGATCTATTTTATGTTAATAATTAAATCCATTGAATATCAACAAATACAATCATTTTTTTAGGTTGTGGTGAAGTGATGGTTTCAAAGCTTAAAAGCTAAACCTTAAAACATTATGCACATGAGTTGAGTTTTGTTAGGTTAGGTGAAAAGTGACCAATGTATACAACCATGATGTATTGTTAGAAATGTAGTGCCAAAAGTTCCGGACATGCGTATGCAAAGACTGTCCACTCAAACCTTAGGTTGCCTCTTCTACATTTAGCTTTCATCACACAAATTACCAATGTGAATGATATGCTGGCTTGCTTCTTTTATAATATCCCACATCCGGATTGCATAAGGGCATGCACACAGGAGGTGCTCAACATCTTCAATTTCTTTTGACCATGGACATCTAGGTGATGCAGGAATGCTTCTCTCAGTTGATCATTACATGAAACAATTTATAAAAAGAGGATTGAAACCGATGACCATCAGCAACTTCTGGAGCCACGCCATAATTATCCATTCCCTCCCTCAGTGACAAAAATAACTGTTGATGTCTCTCTTACAGTAACTGAGGACACCTCCAAATCCATAAGTATCACCATGGGCAGTAAAGGTAGGGGGATGTTAATAATGTTTTCTTTAAGTGAGATCATCTCCAAACTGTTCCCGGACCATCAGGACTTCCCGTTCACCACAGGAGGTAATCAATGTGGGAAGATCCTAGGTTGAAGGTCCCACATTAACCATAATAGGCTATATATGAAGTGTCCTGTATGCAATCCATTTATCCTGGAGTGGAAGATACCCAGTTATCGACATGTTCCCCATTGCCAATCAGTTTCTCACTGGAAACCTTTAACTAACTGCACCTCCTTTCTGATAGCCTTCCAAATGGTGACTTGCTAGTTAGCATGTGGAAACGTCAAGTAACCCAACTAAGAAAATTACCTGACCATAAATAATTCCAATTGATCAATCTTCACTCCAGTTGTTTAACGATCAGAGATCTTTACCAAAAACTTTAATCTCTTGCATTGAGGTCGCCCATAGATTTGCGCATAGACACTGTCCGTCAGGAGAGCAAATGAAACGGAGAGCTACCTTATTTATAAAAAAAAAATCTATGCAGAGTTGATCCAGTTGCTTTATCATGGAAATGTGATTTGAATTGCGCCCTATAATTCCTTTCATGGTTTTTTTTTTTTAATTACAGAGAGGACAACTCCTCAGCCTTTAATTCTTCACCTGAAATCAGGACCTTTAGATGGCTCCAATTGCATGTTTCTCAGGAATCTCTAGGTATCTTGACAACCACCTCTCATGCTGCTGGTGGAGCGTCGAAGTATGCATAACTAATAACTTCCCTAGCTTAACATTCTTTCTAGACAAAGGCAACATCTGCAGTGTCGGAGTACAGGTTCCTCTATAGCATCAAAATCACAAAATACAGCTAAAAAGACAGTGGAGAATAGGCACTAAAAAGGAGGTGACGGATCAGCGCAATGCCTTTGGAGGGTCTATAACCATGGATGGAGTTGCTACTAGTTGATGAACAATACTAACAGAATTTAAGAACAGGGGATAGATAAATATGTTGTCTGTCAGCAGCCTTATGTCAACTCAAGTGATGAACCGAAGTACTCTACTTCAGTATAATTCAGCGATAAAGCAAATTTAGCTCCTTCTAGCACAAGCTTCAATCAATGAACACCATTAAGGAGGAGAGAAAAACAAACTTGAAAAGAACCGCATCAAGAAAGTTCACCTTATCGATTGCAAGCCCACTCTATATCAGTTTTTACCATGAAGACATCTTCTGCCCCCAATCGCCCTCTATAGGATGCGTACTATCTTGGCAATAAGAATATTGCGTGTGGTCCTTTGATAGCCTGACTTGGAATTAATGCACCTGTCTTTTATAAATAAGTTTACCATTGATCTTCTCAAGTCTATTACCAGGATTCTTGCTATTAAAAATTTGTATAACGGGCAACATAACTCTGATCGTTCTATATTGTTCTGGCTTGGAGGGACTGATATATCTGTTTAACTTTCCAAAATGGGGGCATGGAACCAGTTCTGAGAAATTTTTTCCCTGCCACAATCACATTTTCTGCCACCACTTCCAGTAATTCAAGTAGAAAGTACCGGGGAACCAATAGGTCCTGGAGTTTTGTACTTCAGTAAACCTCGACTTGCTGTTGTAATCTCTACACCTGTGTCCACCTCAACCGCTAGTTTGGCCTCATCGTTGTTAAGCAGTCCATGCGGGGGTCTGGAACATCTGCAAGGAGCTCCTGAAGATTCGGCTGGCATCTGAGAATTGAATAATTGACACCCCCCCCCCCCCCAAACCCACCCACCAAACAACTTGACTAGTTACCCCTCCCCCATCTCTCACTTAGGAGATTTGGAATACCAGTTAAGTGGGTACAGCCTCCTCCTAGTTCAGCACCTGTTGCTCCCAAAGATGAGCCTACCTATGTTGATTGTTACACCAAGTGAACCAAGTGCCCATCTATCCCAAGTCAGGGAGGGTCCTTTATTGATGTAGTTAGAGAAACAGACATTGTGGTGGAGTTCAAAACCAGCACCTCCAATTTCCCCCTCTGTGAGCATATTGTTGAAATCTCCAACCAAATGTGGTAGGCATGTATATGCTCAGCAATAGCATATTGTGCTAACTGCTATAGAGGTCTTCCTGCAATTGCAGGAGTCTAGGAGATCCGCACAATCCACACAGATTGTTCGGGAGTGCCAATTCCACAAACTTATTGGAAGCACTACTCAATGAAATTAATTGTAGCCCCACCAGTTTGCTGAACTTCCGAAATGGTACCAGAGATGGGGGGAGTGTTCAGTGCTAAGTATGCTTAATATACATAGTTAGGCCATAACCCAAAGCTTAAGCTTTTGGGTAAACAGGTGTTCCGTCTGTTTCTGGAAGCATAGGCAAGCACAGAAACATGATTTTGTTCACTTGCCCTTGATTGAGTTGATCACTCCTTGTTGACCTTTTGAGGTGAATTGGGGAAGCTAATGTGCTTTCTTCAGCATTCGAATTTGTTGCCTTATGTAATGAAATGATAGATTCAAGAGATGTATGGGGAACTTAAATGGATACTGTTGAATAAATTTTTATATTTCTTTTACCCTTTCCACCATGTATTTTTGGTCTTCTTCATGTTGCACTCTCTTAATGTTTCTGTTACATCTCTTTCATGATTAATCTTGAATTTCCAACTATATGATATTTAAATTAAAAATGGGTCATATATCTGTGTATAAAAGTTTTAGACGCTAAAATCATGTGAATTTATTTCTCGTTAGTAAATACATCCCTTTTAAATTATGTGATGTTATCCCATCTACTCTCCCTAAGAAATGTCCATTAAGATTATATAGGAGCATTGATTAAGATTGCTTTAAAATCTAACCACATTGCTTCACGGAAAAAATGTGCTTGCTAAGGGAAGAATATACAATGTATATTACAATATCCAGGACATTAGATGTTGTAAAGTGTCTTACATCTAGTTGCCACGATGGGGAAATAGAGGTTAGGTGGTTGTGGAGTTCGGTAAGAAAGAATATTAGGTGTGTGGTTAGTTCCATATCAAGTAGGAAGATGAAAAGATAGATGGTTAAATAACTTCGGACCCAAGACTCCATAAGGGGTTTCTCCTTTTGGGTCAACTTGCTCTCCAAGACCCTTGGCCATGGGTCATTTTATCGTGTTTTACTCTCTCTCTCTCTCTCTCTCTCTCTCTCTCTCTCTCTCATTTGGCCTTTTGTTGAATTCCTACCGAGTGGTATTAGAGTCTATGGTTCATTGGGCCTTAAGACATGGATACCTCGAGCTTTGACGACTCGATTAGCTGAAATGGGCCTAACAGGGAGATCTTTCAATGTGCACAATTGTCGAATACGGTTTGAATTTACAATGGTGGCAATGAAACCTATCATCAAAAGTCGAAAGTGCAGTTTGAAAGGGATGTTAAATTGATATAAATGGAAAAGACATAAAGAGGGAGGGATTGAAAACTAAGTTTAACTTGGTGTCTCAGAAAATAAGTGATTGGACATTATGTTTGTTAGGTACGGACTTAGTTCGGGTGGCTGTTTCATTCAATTAAAAGGAATATTTAATGTGGGATTGATCCACTATCAAGTATAGAGATAAAAAGAAAGATGTTTAAATAAGTTCGGACTTTAGACTAAATAACGGGTTTCCTCTTTTAGGTCAAATTGTGGGTTCCAAGCCCATTATCTATATAAGATATTTCAGATCTTCCAATTTGGGCTGTTGCTGAATTTCTAAGAGTTGGTTTATTGCGATTGATACCTCAAAGCAAATTTTTACTCAAGGTGTTTTGAGTGTTTTTGTTGGGTAAAAAAAATGGTTTTCAGATTACAAGATTTTGAGAATCTTGATATTCATTGGTTCTTTTCTTTAAAATGTTGTAAAGCCAAAATAACATTGTTGTTTGGACAGAAGAGACACTCAAATTGAAGTTTTTACCTGGGAATAGAAATTTTCAATGACAAGGTTTTAGGAGATTTTTAGATTCTCGTCTATCCAAACAATCACCAAAAAAAATTACATGATTTTTAGAATTATCCTAAAATCACACATGTGCTTGATCTTGTTGGACAGCCAAATGCACGTGCTATTGGATAGATGATAATGACTGGATTGGCCTTGTTACTAGGTTTGTAGTGGCGTACGTACTAACAAACATGCACTTAGATGAGCATTTTGTTGAGTTTCTGGAGCAGGCCAGAGTCCCATGTGGCAGGCCAAACTTGAGACACGATTCAGAAGCTGTAAGTTTGTACTAGTGTAGACGCTGATCACACCTTAAACAACTGACATGAATGTATTTATATGATTGAAACAAAGAGTTGAAACTTAAAGGTGATAAATTCATTAAGATTGACCCGAGTATAAATCTGAGATCCTCGTGCAGCAGTTCTAAGTTGATTCTTGTGAAAACCCTGGTCATATTGTATAAACTGCTATTTTGAATACTCAATGAGATTAAAGCTAAAAGATAACTGTGCACATATAAATTTGGAAACGTTTTGTGGGAAAGATCGTTGGAAGCAGGACTGAATGGGATGTGGGGTCATAGATTTATGTTATGATGCAGATAACTTCACTGGAATCCGACTTGACATGATGTACATTTGAGGAATATTCAGATACTTGGGTACAAATTGCTGTCATGTGATTTTTGACGCCAAGAATGCTAAAGGAAGAGGGTAGCCAAAAAGGATGTAGAACGTCAAGTTCGAAAGTATTATTGGGATGTGTCTAATGATGCTCCATACCTATGTTGCATCGGCACACGCTGGAGTGACGTATGTGGACTGAGTCACTGACACGTGCAAGATACTTGGTGGATATGTGTGTGATACGTCCCAGCACATGTCTGACCTCGAACAGCTAAGAGAATTGTATTTGGGTTGAATAACGTTTAGTTTTATATTCATATGACTCGGAATTTAAGTTTACAGGAAATTCATTTGTACTAATTGTTGTTATGAAGTTTGAGGTTATATCCTAAGTCTTATAGACGCCCAAACTCATATTGACACCCAGTTCACACCACAAGGGAATGGTAGAGTTTAGAATTCTTTGAGTACTGCAAGAGGAAATAATTTTAACCATGAATCGATTTTGGCATAGCTCTAATCCACACTACAATTCTATAGCTGCAAACCTCTAATGGGAAAAGTCACTACCTTAGAGCCCACCTGAGGCTATAGCTTGAAATCATTCCAACATTAAGAAACCCCCCTTAGTGAGAAACAATGTAATAACTTTTATCAAATTTCAATTTTTGTGGGGGAAAATCAAAGCAATTTTTTTTCGAGGACTTGTATCTGTAAAACATTTTTCTTGTTTTGTAATGAATAAGGCTTTTTTCATGGACTTCTATCTGTAAAACTTTTTTCTTGTTTTGTAATGAATAAGTTTTTTATTTTTTTCAAGGACTTGTATCTGTAAAACATTTTTCTTGTTTTGTAATGAAACTGGATGTAAAAATGGTACGAGAGACCCAAATAGTAATAACCATGTGTTACCCCCAGCAATATCAAATTTCCTTGTCAAGATTGAATTATTCACATGCATGACAAGATATACAATGACATGACAATCATTCATCTATTGCTAAAAATGGATTTCGAATCATCCGATACTGACCATATGACTAGGGCTGTCAAACGAGCCCGCTGTTCGCAAACAATTCGTGTTCGACTCGGTATTTTGCTCGATCTTAGCTTGCTCGAATTGTTGGAATTCATAAATGAGCCGAACTCAAACTAAGGTTGCTCGCTTGTGTTCGATTCGAATAAGCTCGATATTTGATTTTTAAATATACTTGTAGTGGTCAGATTCTGATCTTCATCAGGATCGTGACACGTGTCTTACTTCATCAGGATCGTTCTGAGCGAAACAACAAGTCCGAGCACCTTTCCGAGACCACTTCAGCTAGGCCCGAGGAGAAACCCCGAGTGCCTCCTCGAGAACAATTCAGCCCGAGTCATTCATTCAGATGTAGAACTTTGTCGAAAGCACTTTGTGGGTCGAGAGTCCTGATCCTCACAACGCAGGTGCACTACGAAGTCTTCCACTTTCCTTACTGGATACAACTCAGCAACGAGATTCCGCGATCTGTGGAGTCAATCACATTGTCAGATCACTTTCACGTTTTAAACACTATAATGCTTCCAATCCAGCGTAGGTCGTTACAGACGAAGGCAAATATTTCTGCATGTCAATCACAACAACCAAGCGCGGTAATCTAAGCAGTTACAAGTGAATCACAACGTGCAAATCATGTGGTTATGGAGATCCGCATGATCCGCATTATCAGTTATGACTCTCAGGGTATTTATATGCTGAGAGATGGAAAAAAGGGATCCAGGCCGATATAACCTAAAAAGATTGTAAACAGAAGATATATCTACAAGTTTACTGTAACCTTTGCAAACTAGTGAATTTTCTCTCTTCTCCCCGTAGTTTTTTCCAATTTGAGTTTTCACGTAAAATCTCTTGCCTTTGTTTGCTTTTTGTGTTGAAATCTTTGTGGTCAACCTATAAGCGAGACAACCCCAACTCCCCATGGTACGAAATTGACCGTTCGATTAATCGTATCGGAAAATCTCCACCATGAGTTGGTGCTTCCATGAGAGCTGAGTCCCTATACTCAAAATCTCTCCCTTCATAACTTTCCACAAAAAGCCTTTTTCAAATCAACGATGGCCCCACGAAAGCGGCGTCAAAGGTGCGACATCAAAGAGAAGGCCATCGCAACCACTGGGGACACGGTCCCTCCTTCAACCAACAATCAATCGCATGCTGAGGACATCAGCTCCTCATCGCAAGAGCCTTCGGCCGATGTCCAACTGTCGCAGCAATGAGAAGACCAACTCCTTCAGATGCTCCACGAGATGAGAGAGCAAATGAAGGAACAACAGTTGCAATCTGATCGTGAGCGGGAGCAGATGACTCGACCTTGAAGACATCATCCGAGAAAGGAGTTGAGGCTGCTCAACCAACAGCTCCGGACCCAAGGCACAGCCCTTCAAAACAACTTTTCACAAACTGAAGGAAACACCGAGAGCAACAGGTCTCCCGATCTCCATGCCTTCGACGAGCTGATCCAGCAGCATATCGTGGAGGCCAAGCTACCTCACCACCCAAGCAGTCACAACATTCACGATTCTCCTCTCTCCAAGGATATCCAGGAGTGAATTCTTGAGAAAATTCACGACTCCCACTTTCGACTACTACTCCGGAGCGAGTAATCTAGTTCAACACATCCGACACTTCCGTGACAAGATGCTAATCTACTTCCGCAACGATGCAGTCATGTGCCTTTCCTTTCCTTCCAGCCTGAAAGGTGCAGCCTCAGATTGGTTTAACTCCCTACCACCACATTCTCTCTATAACTTCTCAGAGGTAACCGAGACATTCCTCAACCAGTATGCCTCTCGCCAAGAAGCAAAAGAAACAGCCACCACCACCTCTCCTTCAAAATAAGGTAGAGAGACAGCTTCAAGTCAATATCAACTTCTTCCAGAGCCATCTAACTAAAGTCTCTAACTGTGTTGAAGAGATCTCGGCACTCGCATTCATTAGCGGACTGCAAGTCACTCACCCCATGTACAAACACTTGCTAAAGCACAACGTTGCCAAGATGAGCGAGGTCGAGCTCAACGTTACATCCAGTTAAAAGAGGTGATGAAAGCCTCCTCTAATCACTCCGTGAAACCAAATGATGGTGGAGGAAAGTCGAAATCCACTTACGAAGTTCCCGACCACGCTCAAAACTGACATCAGGGGCAACCTGTTTACAAGAAGCAGGCACTTTCAATCCACCCAATAAGTCCACTCCAAAGTTACAGATCGATGAAACGCTTCACTCCGCTGAAACTCCCGATCAATGAAAGTCTTCAACACCATCAAAGATCGGCCATGGGTCAGACGCCCGAAACTAATCTAGACAATCCCTCACTTCCTGGGTCGGAGGAATACTGTTCCTACCATGATTGCAAAGGGCACCAAATCGTCCACTGTTGGTCCTTCCGAAGGTACCTGGAAGAACTCGTCTGCTAGGGCTTCCTCAAAGAGTACATTCTCACTCTCGGAGCAATTTTCAGTCAGCCAAACACTCAACCTCATCAGGAGCAGAAACATGATCGCCCGGTACAAGGCGATTGATTGACTACCCAAATTTCAGACATACAGAGCGTATTTTCTTTCCATCATAATTCTATATATTGCATTTTTTTAATAAAATATTACTCTATGCTCTTTACATTTGCAGTACATCCATCCGTCCACACGCCCCGCTGATGGGATTTCCCTATTCGGAGGCGGCTGTGGGAACCCCCTACTGATGGGATTTCTCCTACTCGAAGGTTGTTACAACATCCATCCGTTTTCACGCCCCGCTGATGGGATTTTCCCTACTGGAGGCGTTCGCGAGAACCCTCCGCTGGCGGGATTTCTTCCAATCGAAGGCGGTCATAACATCCATCATCCATAAGCCTCGCTGATGGGATTTCCCCCATTCGAAGGTGGCTATGCAATCCCTTTGTTGTGGGATTTTTCCCACTGGGGGGATCGTGTCTGTACACTCCGCTGATGGAATTTCTCCCACTCAGAAGTGTCAATGCAGACTTACCTACGGGTTTTTTTAGGTCGTCCTACGGGAGCTGAAACCTTCCGTTGTGTGATTGACCCCATTCGAGGTCCTCCACTCTGCTGTAGGAATTTTCCCCTCTAAGATCCCCTTCTATGTTCCGCTGATGGGATTGCCCCCATTTGGAATACAGACACTAGACTCTTGGTAGTTTTCTTTTGTCGGGTTCCTTCCATATTTCGATGATGGAATTTTTCCCACTCAGGAGACAACTCTGTTCCCCACTTGGGAGACAACTCCATTGATGGGATATCCCCCACACGAGAGGACAATTTCGCTGATGGGTTTACTCTCACGTTGGAAGTACTGGATCGTCACACCATATAAGGGGCCCCTATGCAGAACAGACGCATCCAATCTGTCGGTAGGTGATATCCTCACTCCATACCAACTTTTTGCAGGTCCAATAGGATTATGATTATGTGCGGCACAAGGCATATTTATGAGGATTTTCTTGTTTGGATTACCTGCTTAACGTACCAGTCTCGTATGGTTATAAGTCCAATTGCTCTTCCTAGAACGAAAAGCTTCAGATATGATTTCAGTTTTGAATGTGCTACTTGATGATTTGGCAGTGTGGGGGTAACTCGGGTTGTATTTGCTCGATTAATGGCTCCAAGAGATGTAAGGTATATTTATGAGGGTTTCCTTGTCTAGATTATTCCATCGACGTATTAATCTCGTGAATCCATAAGCTAACCTCATACAAGCAAATTTACCCATATTTGTATCTAACATTTTGTTTAATGTCTCATTGTATGCTTGTGTGTGCACCCTATTACTTCTATTATTTGATTTGTACGTTCCGAGATGGGATTTCTCCTACTCGGAGATGACAACACAGGCTCCTCTACGACCATTCAAGACACTCTGTTGTGGGATTTCTTCTGCTCAGATTTAAATGCCAACCTGACTCCGTTGTAGGGATTACTCCCTCTCAGATGCTCAATTCCACAGCTGGGATTTTTCTCACTCAGAGGACACAAATTTATAGGTACCATTGTGGGAGTAACACCCACTCGGGAACCACTCGCCAAACCAGCACTTGGCATTCCAGGACATTCATATGTCAGTATCAAACATCTCGGAGTCAAAGCAAACGCTCCGAGGAGACATCCAATTCCAGTCGAAAATAATGGTAAAACAAACCAGGAAAGATCCAAACAACATTTTCATTAACGCTTTTATTATAAATTTTCAATTACATTCATTCAAATACACATTTGGTTACATCTAACAAGAGTAGTATAAGATCTATCACCTGTTTGTGTTTGCTTTTTTTGAAAAGAAACAAATAAATTGCTCATGTCTGTCCAGACTTACTGAATAAATCCCGATGCTGAAGCAAACAAAGATCTGCCTATCGGAGAACACTTCACATGGACGCGACCCTATTATTCACGCCACCTTCCACAGATATTGGAGGGAGCTCGGGGATATTCCTGCACAAAAATAGAAAATCCTCCATATGAACTTTCTCCTCTCCGGCCAGAACACCTCCAAGAAAGCCAGATGGACCCCACGGGACATACAAGACAATGATGATATCACACCACTGGCCCTTTATTCTAAAGAAGTTAGAAATCCAGAAGGAGGAATGCTTCATCGGTAGCATCCCACTATGCCTCCTTCCCGCGCCTCGCCTTAAGAAAAGAGTCCCCAGGACGATAGCCACAAGATCCAGCCTGGAGTGAAGACAGTCGGACATGAAAGACAGCGATGGATCAAGTCCACCTCCGCTACCGCCCAGGACAACCCTCATTCCTACCTCAGGCGCTACCAGGAAAAGATCTCAGAGCACCAAGTTAAGAGTTGATTTGGCTCAATAGGAGATCAAATAAGCAAATGAAGTCAAAGCAAGAGCTATCCTTACCTTCCCTGACAGCAGGATCTTGTTGCGAAAACTGAAGTTTTTAATAAAAGATCATCGCGAGGACTGATGTATTTGCGCCGACTGTCTTGACCATCTCCATCTTTCTCCCTCTCCTTCCTCCATCGGACGAAGAAAAACAACATCACTATCTATCAGAACAAAAAGTTTGGGGGTAAGGAATTCTTGAGAAGATGGGCAGACCTTTACCAGGGATCGGCTCTATTTATAAATGAAGAAACCAGATCGTCTTCTATTCAAATTCTCAACCACCACAGAGAAGTTGGGTCGTATCCCGTAATTTATGGCATATCGAATCAGGCAGATATCAACCGCCTTTGCCACACGATCACATTTATTATGACACCAGAGTCTCATTTATTAAATTGTCAGTTGTCCATCAGCCACGATGCGTCCAATCTAATCCCCAAAGACACCTCGACTGTTCCCCCACGAAGTACAAATAATGCCACGACTTCTAGAGAAAGATCATGCGAATATGGATTAGTCCGCTCTCCTCCCCTATTTGAGTCTTCGAAAAGGAGGCGGCGGAGGAAACATCTGTAGTGGTCAGATTCTGATCTTTATCAGGACGTGACACGTGTCTCACTTCATCAGGATCGTCTCGAGCGAAACAGCAAGCCCGAGCACCTTCCCAAGACCACTTCAGCTAGGCTTGAGGAGAAAGCTCGAGCACCTTCCTGAGACCACTTCAGCCAGGCCCAAGGATAGTGCCTCCCCGAGATCACTTCAGCTCAATTCATTCATCCAGATGTAGAACTTTGACGAAAACACTTTGCGGGTCGGGAGTCCCAATCTCTATAACGCGGGTCCATTATGAAATCTTCCACTTTCACTACTGGATACAGCTCAGCAGCGGGATTTCGCGATCTGTGGAGTCAATCACACTGCCAGATCACTCTTACATTTTAAACTCTATAATGCCTTCAATTTAGGGCAAGTCGTTACAGATGGAAGCGGATATTTCTGCATGTCAATTACAACAATCATGCACGATAATCTGGCCAATTACAAGATAACACAACGTGCAAAATATGCGGTTGTGGAGAGCCGCACGACCCACATTATCAGTTATGACTCTCAGGGTGTTTATACGCTGAGAGCTAGAAGAAAAGGGATCCAGGTCGATCTAGCCCAGAAAGATTGTAAACAGAAGATTAATCTACAAGTTCACTATAACTTTTGCAAACTAGTTAATTTTCTTCCTCTTCTCCCTGTGATTTTTCTCAATTTGAGTTTCTACGTAAAATCTCTTATCTTCGTTTGTTTTTTGTGCTGAAATCTTTATGGTCAACTGATAAGCGAGATAACCCTAACTCTCCGTAGTGCGAAATTGACCGTTCGATTAATCTATCAAAAAATCTCCACCACAATACTTAACAAATATTTTTGAATAAATTGTAGTTACACCCATTAACATCTCTGATTATTATATGAGTTACATATAAGGGCTGTTTGGTTTCAAGGAAGTGGCAGAAGTAAGGAAATGGGAAATGTCATTTCTCACTTTTCTATCTATCCAAACACCGAAAAAAGAAAATGAGAAAACCCCCTTTTTCTTTTCTCTTTTCCCTCTTACACAACCATTTCCTCACTTTCAAGGTGTTACAGTTAATTTTGCGGTCATGTAAATCTCATTTGTAATATGTTGTAGCTCAAAACAATTAATTTTGTGATCATATAAATTTTACTTGCATTCTAATTACAGTCCAATTTTTATTTTTCTTAATTAATTTTTATTTTAATATTATTTTGCGGTCAACTTTGTGGTCAATTTTTCTACTTCCACTCCCACATTACCATCCAAACACTGGAAAGACATAATATTTTTCAAACCACACTTTCCAATATTATCCAAACACCGGAAAACTTACTAACCAATTCTAAAGTTCCAAAGGGAACTATTGCTACTTCCTCACTTCCACCCCTAACCAAACAGTCCCATAATGAAATATAAGAGAGAAATGCAAAACATATTTTGAATTATAAGTATCTCTTCTGTCATATAGAGGCGGTTAAAAACTCTTGATACTAATGTCAAAGGCTTAATTCTAGAATTATCAAATAAACAAACTGTTCGCGAACGTTTCTTGTTTGGCTCATTATAGAATTAGCTCGCCTGTAACTTGCTCGATTAATAAATGAACTGAACTCAAACAAAGTCAGCTCACTCGAGTTCGGATCATTTACACCCCTACAGATGACATTGATATTATCCTCCGAGTATGAAAGTAAAGAAACACCAACGATGTACATATGATGATTCAATAAAGAGGAGAATATCCTTGCGTGCAAAGTCAGTCAGCACAAGACATTGGAGAAAAGCATTTGAAAGGGATAAGAGATATAGAACTAGCTTTATTAACCAATAAAGAAAAAGATAACATGTTTGCTAAGGGAAAATCCATCCATAATTCAAATTCACCAAACCATTCAATTCAAACTAGAGCATGAAGAAAAACTCATACCTTAGGCCTTTATATAGCTAGGGCTTGACTCGACTCATGAACTTGCACTTCAACAGTAGGGAAGCTAGTGCAATTATGTCCCTTTAGTACAAGTGCTAAAGATTCTACATCTAAAGGTTTTCTGGAATCTTCATTCCTGATCTTCTACAATCTCTGAATTGGCAGCCGGCCTATGTTGCACAAACAAGGCCACAGTAATATGGACATGACAAGCTGACACGTGACAAATTCTTAAAAATACACATGACACGTGTGTCCAGCACGCGTGACAGACACGACACGGGTCCATAATAAGAGTGTTTGTGCTACATAGCAGCCAACATCTGCTTTAAAAACAAGGGCACTGTTTAAATTTTCTTCTATCCAGAAGCTGCTCATCAGTGATATTCCTCTGAAGCTATTGGTAAACTGGTTTACCATTACAGCCTTCAGCTCCTGGAATCTTAATGGTAATGATTATACAGTTCATGGAAGCTGTTGGAAATCTGAACCTAATGGTGGCTTGGCAGGCTTGAGAGTGTCTTCTGAAGCTGCCCTGGAACTGAAATTCCTTATCCTCACTTGCCTAATTACTTGTGGAGGAATTTTTAGGGGTTAGTAGAAGTAGCCTGGGAATCTGTGATAGGGTTGGTCACAAGTTTGAGGGAAACAACTAACATATTAAGAGGGTTTTTCTCCCCGATTTAGAGGAGAGGGTGGGAGGAATCCGCCTTGCTCATTCAGGAAGAGAGTGAACATTTCCACCTTTTGCTTTTAACCTCCAAAGCATCAATGCTGTCTGGAGATGCCTAGTCACAAGCCGATTTAACAATGCGGAGACCAACCATGGTCCTGTAAATCTTAATAGTTATTATTTACGGAAGGTTGGCACTTGGCATTAGCAAACACCATACGATTTTGAAGGAGCTTGATCTTTTTGCTGACAGTTGCATCATACTCATGCTGACCATAACAAACTTTAGTCATGTCCATTTCTCTTTGGTCTGTTCCTACTAAAGTCTATATTCTCTGTTACTAGTGCATGATTTTATGTCAGAATTCTTGCTTGATAGCGGATGAGCTCCGTCACCTACAGCATTTTCTGATTTTAACTGACTTCTTAACTATGTTATATTCAAATGTAGGTGAAGATGGAGAAGTAACCACAACCCATATGCTTCTTGGTATATGGTCCGAGAAAGAGTCAGCCGGGCACAAGATATTGGCGACCCTAGGTTTTGACGATGAAAAAGCCAGTGAGCTGTCAAAAAATGTAAGCTTTTATCCTTGCTTCTTCCTGCTTACTGTATATTTTGTAATTATCTCACTATTCTTGGTATGTTTTCTATCCCTTTCAGGCCAACAAAGAAATTGCCTTGAACTACAGGTAGAAACACTGAGGGAAAACTCGTGTCCAATTTGATGCCCGTGCCTATCAATGCTGCACTTCCGATCATCTGCTCATTTTTTTCAACACATTTCGTTGGGTAAAGCTGCCGTGATGTCAAAGTTAGGTCTTGGATTTGCAACTGATCGAGGTATTTTTCTCCCAAGAGTGGGATGCGTTTTATTGACTTCTTTCCTTGGGATGTAGATGACAATGATTTGTAATGATTGTTTCTGGTAGTATTTCTCTATACCTGCATTCAGTTTGTGTTGAAATGTTTCCGTTTGTAATAGAATCAGTTTTTGCCCTCTGGTTTGATACTGTAGTTGCAGTACAAAAGGTTTTGTGGTATTTGTGTAGTTTGGTGGAAGGCACGACTATTGGCACACAGAGGGATTAAGACACACGTGCCAGATTAGTGCACTCAGAAAATTAACTAAGGCACATACAATTTTTTTTAAAATATTCTCAAAATACACTTCCTCCTCTCCCTCCCCCAGCCTCGCCCTCGTTCTCTCTCACCTCTGTTGAATTCCTTTTTCCCCTCCTTTTCGTGGAAGATTTTTTGTGTAGAAAAATTTAAAGAATTAGACTTGTGGTAGGTTTATTGCAAGAGGAGTTGGGACCTGAGGATTTGAGGTCAGAGTTGCATGCATTGAAGTTGTATGGTCTCCTTCACAAGACCAGTATGAAGATCCCAAATGGTGATAATGGCCATGATTGTGTGAGTGATCTCAGGAGTCCAATTAGATTTCCATACTCTTTAATTGAAAGTTTCTGAGGTTGATTTATTTTGGATTATGAGGGAGGAGGGCGAGGCTGGGGGAGGTCGCCGGCGTGGGGGGAGAGGGGGAATGTCGGCAATCGCCGTGGAAGGAGGAGGTGAAGGAAGAAGGAGGGCCATTTTAGACTATTCTCTGATATAAAATGTTCAAAAAAATAATGGCGTTCTTTGTAATTTTTTAATGTATGCTTAATCATTTTTCTGTGCGCTAATATCCGTGTGATGAGTTTAGCTCATTAGAGCGGATAACTCAAGAGGTTGAATGTTGTACCTTGGATCACAATCATGCTAATTAATTTTGATACTTGCAGGAACATGAAGAAAATCGCTAGGAAGTGGCTTTTGGTGAGATGAATTGTCTCAACAGTATTGAGAGGAGAACTTTATGCCATACTCAAACGTATATATGCGTACACAACCACAGTAACAATCTTGACCGTGTATACGTCGTCCAGAAATTTCAGTCACTAAGGGCAATATGGAAAGCAATATATTCTTAAAATTTGGTGCCATCACCCGATTTGGCTAGAAAAAAAGCCTTCAAAGATATTTATTTAATGAGAACGCTTGTGATCCAGAGCATGCACGAGATGAGATGAGGAAGATAAACATGACATCGACATGTGATAATTACTAAAGAAATGAAGAACTTATAAGTTTTTTTTTTCCCCTCTTCAAAAAGACCCTCAACAGAAAATTAACCTCACTCCAAATTAATTCTAAAAACTGACATTTGATATGTCATGTCGGAGACGGGGCGGTTCGCTCCACCAACATGGTGCTTGCAGGCGCGAGGTCATTTTTTGGGTTCGTCCGGGGTTACCAATCATGGACAAACATTTTTTTTTTTTAGTATGCATTTATCCTCCGGGATTTGAAACCTTGAACGAAAGATATTTATTTTTTCGGGTTATGTTTCATTTGGGGTTGGCAACCCCTAACGAACAATTTTTTTAAAATTTTTTTTTTTCTGAGCTCGTCTGGAATTGCCAACTCCGGACAAAGCAAAATTATATATATTTTTAATTTTTTTTTTCATTTTTTCTCTCCTCTCTCGCTACTCTCTCCCTCTCTCCTCTTCTAAGACGACGATGATGTCGAACATAGGCGGCGATGATGAGGCCACCGTCGAGGAGCCTGATGACGAGGCCGCCGGCAGCAACAGCGGTGATGAGCAATCCTACTGCTTGGCTACTGCTATTGCTGCTAGCGCGACGACGAGGATCGCCTTCCTACAAAGGCAAGGATGGTGACGATGAGGGTGAAATCACCGAGAAGAGGGGGAGGTGAATAGGTGACTAGCTAATCTAATAGTGAATTAATGCGGAATAAAAAAAAATTATACAAACTAAAAACTATTATGCACAACGCACAAGGTATAACCAAAGAGTGCAGCCAAATTCCCCGTGAAGGGCTCTGGAGTATCTCCTCAAGATTCCTCTAGATAAGAGTTGAGGTGTCGCTTTGACTCTCTTGGTTGAATATAAGTGTGAGCAAACAATCCCCAAGTATATATCAATTTAAGCACAGATATATACCAAGCATATAAAGATGAAAGCAATATAAGCATGCAAGATATAAAAACAAGTGAGAGATAGAGAGAGCAATCGCAAACACGGGAGATTTGTTTCGAGATTCGAGGACCCTTGCTCCATGTCCCCGCCTTCAACACTATGAAGGATTTCCACTAAAAACGATCCCACCGGATCACTCGGTGCCGCAACACCTACAAGGAGTTCACACTAGAACTCTTGGACTCACTAGCCCCCCCACTTGCTCCCGCAAGAACAAACACACCGCAAGTACACTAGCTTGCCGAGGTCACACCTCTACACCGAGCTCCCACAAGAACTCGAAACACCGCGAACCCGCAAGTCCACCTCCTCAAATACAAAGATGAAACACTTGGTGATCTAAACACTTTGATCACCTAAAATCACTCTCACAACAACTCTCCTATTAGGATTGATATAGCAATGGATAGCTCAAGTATGTGTGAGAAAAATAAGGATTGATTTATGGTGAAAAACTCAAGAAAACTCTTTTACAAAACACTCTTGAAAATCTCTCCTTTTGATGTGACAATTTTAGCTCTTAAACAAGTGGAGATAAACACCAAAAGATGTATAAAAAACTAGCTTGAAAACTCACTTGAAATCATGTATAAAACAGTCCAAGAGAGCCCCATTTTATAGGCTCCAAAAATCTGCCCGTTGGAAGCTAACTCAGCAGTTCTGACTGCTGACGGTCGACCGCCCGGTCTACCGCCAACAGTCGATTTTTGACCGTTGGGAAGGTCGGTCGACCGGCCAGTCGACCGCCAACTGGGCAATGGCCCAGCGGTCGACCGGGCCATTTCTAGAGAGCAGAAGCTCTCTGGCGATCGACCGTGCGGTCGACCGGCCCAACCTGTGCACCTCTATGCACATCGGTCGACCAGAGCTATCGACCAACTTCTGGATCGGTCGACCGCCCGGTCGACCGGCAGAAGGCTGGTCCAGCAGATTATAGGGATAAAAAACTTGTTATTTTGCTTTCAATAAAATCCCAAAAATCTCTAAAAATCTACAAAAATAAGTTCAGTATTATACTTTGGTATACAAACATGTTTGAGTAAAATCAAAACATGTTACAAACACTTTGAACTATTTTTGTATTATGGAAATTTTGGCTTAAAACAAAAACCGTATTTTTCCAAATTGATTTTTTCAAAACTCCTTCAAATATAAAAATAAGATATTCTAAACACTTTTAAGGCTTAGTGTATATGGATATGATCCACTGCACATATATGATGAAATATCTATGTTTTTGTCACTAAGATTTAAATAAAGTTTTGATAAAAACTTATGTCATATTTTGAGACAAAAACCAAATCGGTATTTTTTCAAAATGAAAACTCTTATGAAAACACATATAAATCTTGTGTGTGAGTGTATATGATACTTGAGCATTCCACCAACTAATCTATCTTTTACATTTTATCTAAAAACAAAATCTTACTAAAAACAAACCTAGACCCAAGTCTTCTCTTGAAGGTCTTCATTTGAAAATCTTCTCATCTTCTTGACTTGGTCCAAATCATGATCCAATGAGCTAGACTTCTCTTGAGTACTTGATGTGGTCTTGATGCACAAGCTCTTAAATCAACATGTATTAGCTCCAAAACTTGACTTTAAATCTTTTATTGAAGGTAAACACTTACTAAGATCTTGATCACAAATCTGAGACTAAATAAATACAAGATCATTAGTACTATAACCACATGAGTTAATCATCATCAAAACTAGAGCGATGGGCCTTTGGGCCAACAGTGGGCGTCATCTTATTGTCACATTCCTCGCAGTCGCGCCAGCAGCAGCAGCCCTGTAGTAGGGTTTGCGCCGCTGCCACCGGTGGCCTCATCGTCACCGGCCTCCTCAACAACGGCCTCATCGTCGCCTTAGAGGAGTGGGGAGAGGAGAGAGGGTTTTTTTAAAAATTTTTTGCTTTATTCGGGGTTGCCAACCTCAAACAAAATAATATTATTTTTTTAAATTTTTGCTTTGTCCTTGGTTGACAATCCGGGACAAAGTGGGCTGGGCAATTTTTTGCCCTAGTTTGCTTCGTGCGGGATTGCTAACCTTGGATGAACCAAAATTTAGAAAAAATTGCCTCATCCAGGGTTGAGAAGCCTGGAAGAAGCAATACACAAGCAAAAAATTGCTTCGTCCGAAGTTGCCTACCTTGGACGAAGCACAAAATGGTTTGATGCCGCGTGGGCGCCACACTGGTATGGCGAAATGATTTGTCGCCGACGTGGCGTGTCAGAAATCAATTTTTGAAATTAATTTTCAGGAAGGTCGATGTTTAAAATTAATTATTTTTTGAGGTTTTCTTTAAAAAAAAAAACCTATTTTTTAATCATGCACTTAATATGTTGTGTACAAAACTAACAGAGCTGGTGTTAAGTCATGTCTGATTCAAAGAGTTCTACGCTGAAGGAAAATTAGATATGAAGCGAATTACGAAAATATATAGTTGCAGTGGAGATTTTCGTTGCAAATAATCGAACGGTCGATCCATACCATATGCGAGAGTATGAGTTTGGTGTATAAGCGCTCAATAATCAACATAACTCAAAAAATAGACAAGACGGGATATTTTAACGTGAAAACTCAATTTGGAAAAACCACGAGGAGGAGGAGGAAGATTCACTATAATACTCCAATTTATAGGAATTGCATGTAGCTAGGACGTAATGGAAGAGGAGAGGTTTCAGTAGAATCTTATGGCTGTAGAGGTCTGTCCAGATTAGGTCCCCAAATCTTGCTGGAGAAGAAGATATATTTATATTGTGCTGCTGGAGGCGGATGAGGCGTTCGCGAGATCTGCATAGCTGCATGATCTTCACGTGTGAATCTATAGTAACGGTCGTGATTGATTGCGCGATGGTTGAGATTGCATTCAAAGAATTCATAATTGTCCACCTTGAGCGCATGGACATTGTATGTCTTCAACGTGGGGGAGGAGAGACGGCATGATTGTAGGCGGAGATCTCGTCGACCGTTACTGGAAATCTCCGCGTGAAATAGGAAATGTAGAACCGTAGGAAATTCCGGGGGTAATGCCTTCGACACAGGGGTGTCACTCCAAGACAACTCTGGATGGTGGAGCTCTAGCAGTTGATTTAGAGTTCAGGTTGAAGTGATTCTAAAAATTGTAGATGCTCTCGAAAAGATCCGATGCAGCGGAGGCAGTCAATCGCTTGTGGAAACTTCATAAAAGACTCTTGATTGCTAGAACATATGTTAGCATCATGCTAGTGGTCAATTTTTGACCAATACAATAGTTAAGGGCATGTTTGTTTCGCTGCAAAACGCTGTAAGTCGTAAGTCGTAAAACTTCTTTTCCATTTTTCGCTATTTGTTTTGCTGAAAAATAACTTACAAAATGTAACTCTCATTTTCTCTCTTGCAGTTGCTACAGTTAATTTTTCGGTCATATAAATCTCACTTTTACACTCATATTTTTTCACTTGCAGCTGCTACAGTTAATTTTCTGGTGATGTAAATCCCACTTGTAGTACACTTCCAGTTCAAAGCAGTTACTTGATAATCAATATATAATTTAATATTATTAAATATTTAATATTTTTAATAGTGTTTAATTTCTTATTTAATTATTTAATTATTTTATAATTTTAATCTTTATTTTTATTATTTTTATTATTATTTAATATTTAATATTTATTATTTTAATATTTTATTATTTTATTAAGACTTATACCAAATTTTTAATATTTTTTAGAGTTAATATTTATTAATATAAAATTATTATTTTTCAATATTAATAATTACTTTATTATTATATTAATATTTTATTATGTTAATATTGTAATAATAATTCTTTACAATAATATTATAATAATAAAATATCATTAAAATTATAATTTTATTTTACTTTGTAATTTTATATTTTATAATATTACAATAATATTATAATAAAATTTAATGTTATAATAATTTTAAAGTATTTTATAATATTATAATATTATAACTATATTTTATTATTTTTCTTGAGATTTTATAATTTTATGTTTTATTAGTATTCTTAAAATTTTATTATTGTTCTTTTCTTAAAATTTATATTATTTATTTAGTTAATATTTTAGTAATATTTTACTAATTATACTAATATTTTATTAATCTTATTGTTAAAAATAAAATATTAAAATTATTAATATTTTATCTCAAATTAATTAATAGAATTTAATTTATAATAATAGATTTAATTTAATAGTATTTATAATAATTAAATCACTGCTACAGTTAATAGTTAATTTTGTGATCAATTTTTCCACTTACACTTTCACTTTATCAACCAAACACCGTAAAACACAATATACTTTCACATTTATACTTTTATTTTATCAATCAAACATAGTAAAATGCAAATATATTTTTTTGTTACGGTTCATTTTTCTCATTCTCATTTTACGATTTATTACAACCTACAGCGTTTTGTGGCGAAACAAACATGCTCTAAGTCTGTACTTATTAGTTTTAAACTTTGAGTAAGATTAAAGTGAAAAAAAGAAAATAATATGATAACTTGTTTGAATTTGAATTACCCTGACACCTGAGAGAAGCTGACCCAAAAGAAAGAAAGTTATATCTAAAAAAAAAATGCTATATTTTTATGTTAGTCATTATATTCTCTCTTTCTCTAACCCCAAGCGATGTAATAATTTCCCAATTCCCATTTCCACAGAAATTAGCTAGCCCCTTTTCCCTTTTTTCTTTCTTTAAAATGAGTTAATTACTGAATGGATGTGATAATATCCGACAAAAATAAAATTAAGATCCTGTTTAATAATAAAATAAACAAGAAAAACAAATTGCAGCACATCTTCTCCTTGGCCTTCCCACTCTTTTCCCTCACTCTCAGATCTCACCGACCCCCCCGCGAGAACAGTCATCGTCGATCCGAAACAAAAATCCAGTCTTCCCAAATCACACCCGCCCGCGATTCCCAGAATGCCCCTGACCTCTCCCCAGATCTGATCCCAAAACTTCCCTCTCCCGCCGCCGGGAATGGCTTCGCCGGAGGCCGATTCCCGCCTGAACCAGATCCTGATCCCGGCCTTCGAGAAGATCATCAAGAACGCCTCATGGCGAAAGGGCCACTCCAAGCTCTCCCACCAGTGCAAATCCCTCATCGACCGCCTCTCTTCTTCCCAAAACACCCCTCACTCCTCCTCCTCTTCCCAAAACGCCCTTCCCGACTCCCCGGACTCCTCCTCCGCCCTCCCCGGCCCCCTCCACGACTCCGGCGACACCGACCTCTCCCTCGCCGACTCCGAGTCCATCATCACCCCTCTCATCTCCGCCTGCTCCTCGAATTCCCTCAAGATCGCCGATCCCGCCCTCGACTGCGTCCAGAAGCTCATCTCCCACAACCTCCTCCGCGGCGAGGCTGACCCCTCGTCGGGCCCCGCCTCACGCGTCCTCTCCCAGCTCATCGAGTCCGTCTGCAAGTGCCACGCCCTCGGCGACGACGCCGTCGAGCTCCTCGTCCTCAAGACCCTCCTCTCCGCCGTCACCTCCACCTCCCTCCGCATCCATGGCGACTGCCTCCTCCAGATCGTCAGAACCTGCTACGATTTGTACTTGCTCAGCAAGAACCTCGTGATCCAGACCACCGCCAAGGCCTCGCTCGTCCAGATGCTGGTCATAGTCTTTCGAAGAATGGAGGCGGACTCGTCAACGGTCCCGGTCCAACCCATCGTCGTGGCAGAGCTAATGGAGCCATCGATGGGGGACAAGGCGGCCGGGCCTGGGCCGGGCATGGACGTGAACTCACAGTTCGTGCAGGGGTTCATTAGCAAGATCATTGGGGACATTGATGTGGTACTGAATCCAGTCACGCCCTCGGCGGCACAGCGGACGCACGATGGGGCGTTTGAGACGACGGCGGTGGAGCACACGAACCCGGCGGACTTGCTGGATTCGACGGATAAGGATATGCTGGATGCCAAGTATTGGGAGATTAGCATGTACAAGACTGCTTTGGAAGGGAGGAAGGATGAGCTGGGAGGCGAAGGGGTAGCGGATAGGGATGATGATTGGAGGTTCAGATTGGGAATAAGCTGAGACGGGATGCATTCTTGGTCTTCCGGGCACTTTGTAAGCTTTCGATGAAGACGCCGCCCAAGGATGCAATGGCGGATCCGACACTGATGAGGGGGAAGATTGTGGCTCTGGAGCTGCTCAAAATTCTGCTGGAGAATGCCGGAGCTGTCTTCAGAACGAATGATAGGTACAGCTTACTTTTGCGTTGCAAGTTGGTCTTTTGTCTAGCATTCATGTAATATTGCTGGCTACAACTGTTAATTTATTTTTGTTGTATGCATATTAGCGTCTTCACTAATAGATCGATTCAATTTAACTTGTCAAATGAACAACTTTTGATCTTTTAATATGTTGTAGTTAAATTAAAAATGTACAATCACACATCTGGGAAAATGTTCTACCACTCAACTCTAAAACTTAATTGGACCTGAATTCTTTTCCAATGGTATCGTACAAAAAAATTAATAACGGTTGTTACTATAGTCATTCACATTGTCGTGCAAATAATAAACTCTATTTGGTAAAGGCTGTTGCAAGCTGATGCACAGAAATGTCGGCCTCTACCCGGTTTGTGCCTTTGAATCTACTTGGTTGACAATGATATTTGCACCTTCAAGAGTTGGGGGATGGTTACAACTTAACCCAAAGGAATTGGGTTCTCTCTATTAACAACATGACAATACATACAAAGAATTGTCCACCTTATCTACTCTCCTCTGGTAATGTCTCATTTATTGAGTATCTAATATGCAAGATTTTTAGAGATCCCTTTTTCTCTTGTTGTATTCAAATTCAACAATTTGAAATTTACTAAGACCTATTGTGCAGTTCATGAATCTTAATCATCCATTATCATGATCATTCACATTTAAGTAAAGTCTATACATTAATAATTTCATTGTTTTTAGCATTAACGTATTATCCTGCCTCATCAGCCAAAATAGCAGTACATCAGATGGAAATTGTTGTAACATCTATAAATATTGGAGATTGATTAACTAAACTAATCTTACACTTGCTAACAAAAAGAAAACTCTTTTCTATCCTTAACACCTAGTGATTGAGCAAGGGGCAAGAAACCTTTTCTGTGTGCGCACATGTGCATGTGGATCCATGAGAAAAGAAAGAAACTGGCACCCATGAGTATTGACATGGTCTCATTGATCAAGCGATGTAAATAGTTTACTAGAAACTCATTTGCTTAAGCTGTTTGATTAAAAGTGTTGGTCTTCTCAATAAATAAATAAAATAAAATGTTAACAGAACTTTGTATACGCAACTTTTGATCCACTCAAGTACCCACTACATGGCTATATGTGAACCCTACCTTTTGCAGATCCCATGAACAGTCACATGGAAGGATAAAATTTAATGACACAATTTCTTTATTTACCCATTCCCAGTTATTAAACATCAATTAAAATGGATATTGCTATATATGACGCTTCCATTACACTAAAAAGACATGCCATTTTTGTGTAACGTCAATATTGTCTTCCTGATTACCTTCACAACCGCCACCTTGCCCAACAAGTGGGGGAAGAAAGAGGGGAGGGAGGCCTATCTCCCCTAATTCATACATACACAAATTGATTTTAGATAGGAAAGTTATCAGGTGGTTGTAGATATCTCATTTCATGCTGCATTACTGCAGTCAATGATATAAGGGCATCTTGATGTGGGGCAAAAGGTTTTCTTTTCCCAGTAGATGTCTTAAGCACCAAAAAGAAAAATCTAATAAACTATTCAGTATTATAATTTATTATTTCTTTGTTGGTAATATGATATTTCTATTTGGTTGTCAATATCAAGAGGAAAACAATAGACCTTTATTTTTCTTCTCCTTTTCTATTTAAAGTTAATAATGTAATTTAATTTTCATAAAAATAACATAGAAGATGAATCACAAGTGTCTATCTATAGAAGCTGGAGACAGAAATATATGCGTATGCATGTTACTTTTGTTGTCTTGAGCAACCTCATTGCTGAGCTGCTACAGTTACTACTCATATTCCTGAAAAATCATATACTTGGTATAAAATTTTTATTGGAGTCAAAATATGCAAAATCTAATTGAAACAATATTGTAAAGTCATGGCACTCAATCTCTGGTTGAATAAATTTTGTCTATAATATGATTGTAAAAATTTTGTCCAATAAACTTTGTCCATACCTGAAATTCTTTATTACTCTGTAGTGATGGAGTATAACTGTAATTGCGTTGCATATCGACTTTGTCCATATCTCTAGTGTTTTCTAATATATATCTTGATAATGCTCTTCACCCACTAATCAGGTAAATCTTATAATTTTATCACATGTTTATAGGTTGCTAGAAATGATGTTTTGGTTCTTTGCCACTTGAGTTGTGTTTGACCACCTATTCTCAATGTCATGTTGCCAAATTGGTATTTAAAAATACTTGATATCATTTTAAACCTTTCCATAGTTTAGCTAAATAGCATGACTTATAAGATTGATCCTACGGTAATCATGAACCATGAGTCCTTTATTATGGAATAACAATGTATAGTAGAAATTGAAATCACCTTGGGGGGGGGGATGAATAGGTGATGTGCTAATCAAATGTGGAATTATAAACAATTACAATATTAACTAACAACACAATAACACAATAAACTCACAATCAAGAAATGAAGCCGTATACCCGGTGAAGGCTTTGAACTTCTCATTGTGATTTCTCTTAAAATAAGAGTTGGGGTGCATAATTGCTTTCTGGTTTAAACGAGTGCAAGCATATAATACAATATCAATATAAATAAGAATAGCAATTAAGCACAAGCATAAGAGTGAGATAATATCATGCATATAAGATTAAGCACAATTAATACGTATGCAAGATATAAATAGAGAGTTGAGTTGAGAGAGAAAGTTGAGCAATCACAAACACGAGAGATTTATTTCGAGGTTCGAGCAACTTGCTCTACCTCCCTGCCTTCATCACAATGAAGGATTTTCACTAAGCATGATCCTGCAAGATCACTCGGTGCCGTAACACTTGCAAGCTTCCTTACTCGTCATCGCAAGAACTTCAACACACGAGCCTGCATACTCGATGGAGGCTGCAACCTCCAAACCCTCAATACAAAGAATGAAACAACTAGTGATCAACTTCTTGACCACAAACATAACTCTCACAAGACCCAATCTAAAGAATAGATAAGAGTTGAAAGTTCCAAGTGTGGGTGAGAGAAAACTGAAAAGATTAGAAGTTAAAAACTCAAGAAAAACTCACAAGAATATGAAATGAATAGTACTTAAATACTTGAATTTTTTTCAAAACTTGTTTTTAAATACTCTCTAATCACTCCTATTTATAGGAGAAGGTTAGAGATCATTTCTCAGCAAATCCCAACAATAAAAGCATGTTAAATACCTTTAAAACCATGAAATAGCCGTTGGAAACAAATTTGGAATGTTTACAATAGAAACATAGCCGTTGAGAAGCAAATCTAGCAGGTTGACAGAATGGCTGTCGACAGCTAACACATGCTTATCGACAGACATGTCTCCAATGGTCGAATAATTCAAAAATTGCACAATACCTGTCAACAGTCAAGTGTGGCTGTCGACAGACTGAGACAGACTCAGTCTCTGTTAGACTAGCTGTCGACAGCTATCCTTGGCTGTCAACAGACCGAGCTCAGGCTCAGTTCTGTTGAACTCCCTGTCGACAGTTATTGGAGGCTGTCAACAGCTGAGTTGCACTTAGC
This sequence comes from Agave tequilana, assembly GCA_038442645.1. Lineage (NCBI taxonomy): Eukaryota > Viridiplantae > Streptophyta > Magnoliopsida > Asparagales > Asparagaceae > Agave > Agave tequilana. Next base: position 98,592 of record JAVJIF010011204.1, on the reverse strand, counting down.
CTTGTGCATACCAGTATTAGCAGTCGACAACTACTCTCTGCTGTCGATTGTCCTGGTACACTGGACAATTAAAATAACATTTTTGAAACCCTTTTAAAAACTAAAATAAATATTTATAAATTCTATAAAATAAGTTTTTCCAAAATATGTATAAAACACAAAAACAAGTTATTAAAACTATTTTGAAACCTTAATACGTATGGACAATTTCAATACACATATAAAGCGATATAAACTTGTTTTTGAGGTTTTTTTTTTCATAAAATCAATCTTTTGATAAAATCAAAACTTTAAAACTTTTGATCATGAAAACCATAATCAAACTTTATTCTGTGTGTAAGCTTGAGCAATCAAATCTACACTACTCTTTACAAGAATCTAAACTTACAGACTCTTATTACAAATTCAAGTCTTCTATTTCTTGATCTTCTTTTTCATCTTGACTTGATTCAAACATGATTCAAGTGAGCTAGACTCCTCTTTGAGTACTTGATGTGTCCTTTGTGCTTGAGCTCTTGAATCAACCCGTGTTAGCTTCAAAACTTGACTTCAAGTATTTTGAAGAAGCTAAACATTAATCTATAATATTGATTAAATCTGAAATTTATATATCACAAGATCATTAGTAACTATAACTACATGAGTTAATCATGAGTTAATCATCATCAAAAATAGAGTGATGGATCTTTGGGCCAACGGAACTATGTTTTTTTTTGTCCATTATCAATCTAACGTTGTTTTAGTCTGCAGTTTCTGATTATAGTGGTCCAGTAAGCAAGTCTAGTAAGCAAATTTACTATGTCAATTATTTTTTATTGGCCCGATTGGTTATCACTATGTTAAAGTTTTTCCTTATTTTTACCTAGTCAAAGCACCTCTAGGACATCTTGTTATATTTGAGGAAGGTAGAATTGTTCTATTTATCTGCCTCCATTCTACTAGCCAGATTTCCAGTTCATTGATACTATACAATTTGTGATGTTATTATGTTATCATATTTAGTTCCAGTCAATTGTTGTAAACCAAGAGTTATTAATTGCTATTACATACTCTATGCTATGCAGTTATTAGATATTCTCTTTATCATACTGCAATCTTATTTTTCCATGGGCTCCAGACTGCCGATTTACTCATTGGTACTTTTTGTCATTTATATTATCTTTATAACCATCTTTTGATCTGATTTATTTGTATTACATCGTGCAGGTTTTTAGGTGCAATTAAACAGTATCTGTGCCTATCATTACTGAAGAACAGTGCTTCAACTCTTATGATAGTTTTTCAGCTATCTTGTTCCATTTTCATGAGCCTAGTATCAAGATTCAGACCAGGATTAAAGGCAGAAATTGGAGTCTTCTTTCCGATGATTGTCCTAAGAGTTCTGGAAAATGTTGCCCAACCAATTTTTCAGCAAAAGATGATAGTACTTCGATTTTTGGAAAAGCTGTGTGTTGATTCTCAGATTTTGGTAGACATTTTTGTCAACTATGATTGTGATGTCCACTCACCGAACATTTTCGAGAGGTACTGCATTGTCAATCCTGATCTGATGTTTATTACACATCTTTCTTCAGTTTTCTTCTCAGCTAGGAGTATGCAGATAGATTATAGTTAGCAACAAGGATTAATTACTAATTCATATGGCTCAATGTTAAATATTGTAGCTCATCTTTTACAGGTTGGTAGGCTATATTAGGGTCCTACTTTCTACTGATCTATATTTTTCGCTATTATTCATTGCAGGATGGTCAATGGCCTGCTGAAAACTGCTCAAGGCCCTCCACCTGGTGTTCCCACAACCTTATTACCCCTCAGGATGTCAACATGAAAATTGAAGCTATGAAGTGCCTGGTCGCAATTTTGAAGTCGATGGGAGATTGGATGAACAAACAGTTGAGAATACCAGATCCTCATTCTCCTAAAAGTTCAGAGATTGTTTTGAATAATGATGAAGGTGGAAATGATGTTTTTGTGGCAAATGGTAATGGGGAGGAGGCTGCTGAGGGCACAGATTCTCATTCTGAATCTTCAAATGGGGTATCAGAAGCTGCATCCTTGGAACAGAGGCGGGCTTACAAACTTGAACTTCAGGTACATTAGACTGTTTTTATGCATTACTGAACTTTGCATTATGGATCTGATTTAGTGTCTGTTCAATGCAGGAAGGTATAAATCTTTTTAACCAAAAGCCTAAGAAAGGAATTGAATTTCTTATCAGTGCAAAAAAGGTTGGTGATTCACCAGAGGAAATAGCTGCATTTCTTAGAAATGCATCTGGCTTGAACAAGACATTGATTGGGGATTATCTAGGAGAGAGGGAAGAGTTATCTCTAAAAGTTATGCATTTGTATGTAGATTCATTTGATTTTCAAGATATGGACTTTGATGAAGCAATTAGGACCTTTTTGCAAGGCTTTAGGTTACCCGGAGAAGCACAAAAGATTGATCGGATCATGGAAAAATTTGCTGAGCGTTATTGCAAATGCAATCCAAAGGCTTTTACTAGTGCTGATACCGCTTATGTCCTTGCATACTCGGTAATAATGCTCAACACTGATGCACATAATCCTATGGTCAAGAACAAGGTACTAACTGTTCATATATGATTGAATGTTTTCAGTAAGGAATGTGGAATATCCTTTTAACTTGGTTGTTCCATGCAGATGTCTCCAGATGACTTCATTCGAAACAATCGTGGAATAGACGATGGGAAAGATCTACCTGAAGAATATATGAGATCTTTATATGAAAGAATTTCAAGGAATGAAATAACAATGAAAGAAGATGATTTTGCCCCTCAACAAAAGCAGTCTTTGAATTCTAATAGGATACCAGGTTTGGATAACATTCTAAATATTGTGATCCGCAAACGAGGAGACCAACTTTTGGAGACTAGTGATGATCTTATCAGGCACATGCAAGAGCAATTTAAGGAAAAAGCTCGCAAATCTGAGTAAGTCCATCTTCATTCTTTTATACCACTCCTTTGACATGCACATTTACAGCCTTGGTGTCTGTTATACAATTTGTCTCATTATTCTCTCAACTGTTGCTTAACATATGGAGACTCGTGATCTCCCACATGTTCTATTTGTTTCCATACTTTATACATATTTGAGATCTAAAAGGACTTGTTTTTTTTTTTTTGTCCTTAAATGGTTCGTTTAATGATATGCATTATTTTACATGCCATGTCTAAATAACTGCAGTGATGTAAGTTTGTCTTTTGTTACTTGTGAATAATATCAGGTCAGTATATTATGCTGCGACAGATGTGTTAATTTTGAGGTTCATGATTGAGGTGTGCTGGGCACCTATGCTGGCTGCCTTCAGTGTTCCACTGGACCAGAGTGATGATGAAGTCGTGATAACCTATTGCCTTGAAGGATTTCGAGCTGCAATCCATATTACAGCAGTTATGTCCATGAAGACTCATAGAGATGCCTTCGTTACTTCACTGGCGAAGTTCACATCCCTCCACTCAGCTGCTGATATCAAGCAGAAAAATATTGATGCAATTAAGGTTTGTTTTTATTTTTTTTTAACTCCAGTTACTTCCAACTGATTTAGTTACAAACCTCATTTTTTTAGTTTTTATTATTAAGTTGCTTTATTCCGATGGACAGTCACATCACATGCTTTCAACTGGATCCCAAACAGATTTTCTATTTCTGAAGTCAAATTGAACCCAAACAAACGATGACACAATATTATTAGCTTAGAACTGCAGAATTATATGGTGGAATACATACATACATAATTCTATATATTACATATAAAGCAAACCCATCTTGAGGGGGACTGTAAATTGTGTGTTGAACTCACCTCACAGTCTTACTCTGCTTTGAAAAAAGCTAACCCGCTACATTATTATTGAAACCACTTAATAAAAGAATTGATATTGATTTGTCTTCAAACGCTTGTGGGCTATATCTTGGAGAGTGCGAGTGCGATTAACTTAATATACTCTAAGCCAAAATATTGAAAGTTTGAAAGTTGTAATACGGATAGCACCCTTAATAATAAGTTACATTTTGAAAAATCACATCTTAGAAGAAAATAAACTGTTTTACGTGGTAAGTTCCTAGAAATCTCTAGTGCATATGTAGACATACATACATATCTATGTAAGTACGTAGAGATGCTCTGACAGAACAAGAACAACTACAAAAAAGAGGGACCTACATAGGCAGAGAATACAGATATACCCCACTTTCTATCAGGTATTGAATGATATTATACTTTATGAATTCTCAATCCCCAAAGGCCATCGTCACCATCTAAGTATATTTGCCCATCAAAATTCTTCTGCTACAGAGCATGAGTCAGGGTCTAGGAAGCTTCACCAAGGAATTGATCGAGCCTTCATAATTGTTTTACAACATGGTGTCGCCTTCTATAATTGGTAATGAACCTAGTATGAGCAAGAGGACCCTGTCATAAGATCTTGGTCGCCAGTAGGGAAGTAGAAACCCATTGTTTTTGGTTTTGCTCATGCAGTTTAAGCTCATCGAACAAGGATAACCTCCAAATGCCCTTAGAGCAGGAAAGAGTCTAGTTGATGAGAGGTAAGATGATTAAAATTTCTATAGGTAACTACACCAATCTCTGAGGCCTGATATATGCGAAAACACGAGATAGAATCAATGAATCATATTCCCAAATGCATGCACAAAGATCATGATTCAGAACCCCAAAAATGCCTAATTGTTTTGTAATAATACACTAGTATGGTTCTGTGAGGTACTACAATTTGTATAAATCATTTTCCATAGTAGTCTCTGTTTGCTTGCCGTGGCACCGTACCTTTGATCACCTTTGTGGGAAAAACAGTTTTACTCGCACATGCTAAATGAGGTACTTTATAAGGAGGATTTTGTGTTTCTGTGGTTTGCAACCCAACCCCTAATGTTTACTTGAAATAGGAAGCCTAGGGTTGAGATTTTGACAGGATTGATGTTGAAAGAGGAAATTGTGTCTTTTGTGCTGGTAATAATACACTAGTATGATTCTGTGAGGTAATACAATTTTTATAATCATTTTCCATATCTAGTCTCTGTTTACTTGCAGTGGCACCGTACCTTTGATCACGTTTGTGGGAAAAACTGTTTTACTTGCACAGGCTAAATAAGGCACTTTATAAGTAGGGTTTTGTGTTTCTGTGGTTTGCAACCCTTATTATTTTACTTGAATTTGGAAGCCTAGGGTTGAGATTTTGACAGGATTTGATGTTGAAAGAGGAAACTGTGTCTTTTGTGCCGCTAAGTCAATGAAATAGAGTGGATGCCTTAGTGGATTCATGATGTAAAACAGGATCGCAATCACCTTCGAATACAAATAAAAAAGAAAACTAGGGTTTTACAAGAAATAAAAAGAAAGAGAGACTAGGGTTGGAGAAATAACCAGATAACTTTGGGCTTCGCACCCCTTACGCGGGCTTCACACCCAATCTCAAGAACCCAAGAGCTCTGAAATTTTAACTGGAAAAGTTTTTATTTAATCATTGTCTACTTATTCATTGAGTTGAGCCTCTTTATATAGGCTCTTACAAAGTGAACTTAATGTAAAATTACCTGGATCGCAATCACCTTCAAATCGAATCAAGATTTAAATTGAGAAAAAGATAAAATTTGGGTTTCCACCCCTTACGCGGGCTTCTCACCCAAAACTCGAGAGCAAAAGAGACTCAAGAATTACCAGATAATTTGTGGAAATTTTAATCATTCAATCAATAATCCATTCCAATAGTTTAAGGGGCCTTATATAGGCTTTACAAAAGATGACTACTGGAAAATAACCGATGTGGTACTAAACGTCCACAAAATAACAAAAATAAAAGGAAAATAAATAAAGCTAAAAACATCTACTATCAATAACGCCTGAAACAAGTCCCATCTAAAGCCATAGAAGACCAGCGCGTCGCCTCCTGAAGTATACTCGATCGAACCTGCTCCTGGGCGGTGGCATGATGTCCTCATCAATTCCCCCGGGTGGAAGGACTCGACCCTGTCGAGTGTGGGGGACAGAACTGCTGTCTGCTGTGATAGTGCTCCAGTCGATCAGGATCAAGACGCTGGAGGTCTTCCTCAGTAATCCAAGAATTTTCTGAATCAGGTTTTCCCGTCCACTTAATGAGATAGCGTCTCGTCCCTCCATCTCCAGTAGAGATAATCTGATCATCCAAGATAGAATCTATATGTTCTGTTGCATAGGACATTTTAGGGGGAAGTGGAGGTAGTGGGGGGCTCTCAGAAAGAAGGTCTCGGCTTGGCTCATCCACAAATGGATCAGAAGGGGTATCAAAAGTACCTCGATATGGAACCAAATCCTCAACATTAATGGTGCAACTAATGCCAAAGTTAGGTGGGAGATCCACCACATAAGCATTTGAATTGATTTTCTTAATAATCTTGAATGGCCCTGCACTTCGCGCGTGTAATTTCTTCACGGTTCCTGGTGGAAACCGTTCGGGTCGCATGCGGACCATCACATAATCTCCGACATTAAAAGATCTTAATCGGCGATGTAGATCTGCAGAAGCTTTATAATCAGTATTATTTTTCATTATCTTGTCTCTGACTTCCTCATGTAATGCATGGATATGGGATGCAAATGCTGATGCGGAGTCTGATACCCTAGAATGATGATGAGCCATGGGAATTAAATCAATGGGTTGCCTGGGCTTAAAACCGTTTACTATTTCAAAAGGACTGAGACCCGTAGTCCTATTGACAGATCCGTTATATGCAAATTCAGCCATAGGCAAAATGAGATCCCAAGTTTTTAAATTTTCTCCAACTAGACACCTGAGGAGATTTCCTAGCGATCTGTTTACCACCTCGGTTTGACCATCTGTCTGTGGGTGAAAGGCGGTTGAGAATTTCAGTTTGGTGCCCATTTTATGCTAAAGTGTTTTCCAGAAATAGCTAACAAACTTAACATCCCTATCAGACACCATGGTTTTAGGTATCCCGTGCAACTTTACGATATGATCAAAGAATAAGACAGCCACTCGAGACGCATCTGAGGTCTTGGAACACGGGATGAAGTGAGCCATTTTTGAGAATCGGTCAACTACCACTAGGATAGAATCATGCTTCTTTTGAGTTTTAGGCAGTCCTAGTATGAAGTCTAGGCTCACGTCTTGCCAGGGGCAATTAGGTACAGGAAGAGGAGTGTAAGGTCCGGCAATCTGCTTTTGTTGCTTGGCTAATTGACACGTGCGACATTGGCTAACTACTTTAGAGACATCTCTTTTCAGACTCGGCCAGTAGAATCGGTGTTCAACGGCCTCAATTGTCTTGTTCTGACCGAAATGTCCCGCCAGACCTCCAGCATGTAGTTCCCAAGCATGGTTCAAAGTCTCGGTCTCGGCCGCCGACTCGGCCGGCACCGAGACGGATCGGTCTCGGCGACTCGGATCGGACTCGGGCGATACGCAAAAAACGCTACATAGAGCGCCAAAAAAATTATGAAAAAATCATGACAAATCATAAAAAAATGTAAACATCCAAATTCATGCATTACATATTCAAAACATATCACCTAACACTCAAAACATAACGTGAAAGCATAAATACAAGCGTCGTCGGTAGAAAAATATCAAAATACATGCATAATATAGTAAATTGCAAAAATAATTCATAAGTACCTGCTAATATAGTCATTTGCACATTGAATTACGAGGAGGCTCCAAATCATCATTATCATCTGGCCCGCGATAAGTATAGAAACCAGGCATATAGTTTCCATAAGGATAATGATATGTTTGTGGGTGAGATCCTGTAGGCTGAGATGATTGGCCAGAGGATCCACTATCAGAGTAATATGGCGGTAGGGGTTGTGCAATATCAGCTCCATGGTGATAATACCCAAAACCTCGATATTCAGTGCTGCTAGTAGAGTAATCACCAGTGCTAGAATAATCAGTGCCAGAATATTGGCCAGATGTCAAACCCAACCCCTGTAAATGGCCTTCAAGACTATGACGACCATGTGAGTAGTAATCATGTCCACTCGAATAATCATCGCTAGAACTGAATTCGACCAACCGATCCAAATGCCTACGCTGCTGTGAAATCCCCGCCCGGCCTCCATGATCTGTATCTTGTGTGGCATAATATTGTGAATCCCATGTTAAAGCATCATCTCGTTGGCTTCCACCAACACCATGAGTCTCTTCAACATTACCACCATCACCACCATCACCACCATCACTGCCGCCATCACCCTCACCACCATCACCCTCACCACCATCATCGCCACCACCATCACCGCTGTCATCATCACCGCCATCACCATCATCACCGCCACTTTCGTCAGTATGACGAATACCTTCATCTAACCAACCTAAGTCATCTGGTGGTAACATCGGTTGTTCTCCCTCACGAATCCACTCATCCAAAATATCATCATCATTGAAAATATTGTTCAGATCAATTGGGTTGTAATAATCATCAGTGTCGCTTTTGCATGTCAAGTTTCTTACTCGCAACCGCATATTGTAATGCACATATACTAGTTTATGCAACTTTTTCATTGCCAACCGGTTGCGCAGTTTTGTATGAATTAGCGACCACGTGCTCCAATTTCTTTCACAACCCGATGAAGAACATGTTTGGCTTAAGACTTTGATGGCAATTTTCTGCAGATTGGGAGCTTCTTCGCCATAATTAATCCACCAATCAGCTGGAAGAGATTGTTGCACTGCTCTTCTAGTTAGTGAGCTTCCAAATTCTCCAACTCCATCCACAAATAATTTTATCTGTGAGAATACACATCACAAGTGTTAATATTTGCATAACATTATATCGATGAAATAAATAAATTATTATTACCTCATTAATAGCTCTTGCTTGTTTAGTCAAATCTGCTCCAATCTTTTAATGACCTCCTTTAATCCATATCTCACTTCTGGATGTGTAGAAAAGTTTTTTGAATATTGGAGTGCTGGATTTAAAAATATGCTGCAATAATGTAAGCAAACGATTGTTATGATATGACAGTTTCAATTTCTAGTCAACAAATATGATTTCTAGGCAAATGAATTACCAGCAGCATGCAAGTGTCTATGCAATTGTCCCTCCCATCTTCTATCAATGATGTCCCAGTACTTCTTCCAGTTCTTATTTGAGGCCTTTATAGCCAATTTTGCTCTATCCATAGCTTCATATATAATAGATAGTGTAGGTTTCTTGTCCTGGTCCACTATCTTCAAGACTCTAACAAGAGGATCCATAATGTTTTGGACCTCTCTTGCCTTCTTCCAAAACCGGTCAGTCAGAATGAGATTAGCAACCTTATCTCGCACACTTCTTCTACTCCTTTCCTTGTTGAATTCACGCCATTCTGTAGTCGTGCACATTCTTTTCAAGTCTTGCTCATAGCGAATAAGGCTTTCAATAGAAATAAACTCGGTGGCAAACCGTGTTATACCTGGTCTCAACAAATCTCTATCTTTGGTATATAGCTTCATTAAATTCACCACTTTGAGGCTATTGTAAATGAATGATGTGATCACCTTAGCATCATCCAATGTCTCCTTGACTGATTTCAAAGAGCCAATATCTTCAAGCATCAAATCAATGCAATGTGCTGCACAGGGAGACCAAAACAAATGTTTTCTCTTCTCCATCAACATGTGACCAGCTGCTTTGAAACTTGCCTCATTATCTGTGACAACCTGCACGATATTTTCTTCGCCAACTTCATCAACAACTTTATCCATTAGCGAGAATATATACGCAGCAGTCTTCGAGATATTAGTGGTATCAACAGAAGTATGGTAGATCATGCTTCTATCACAATAAATCATGAAATTAACAATAGGCTTTCTATTATGAGAACTCCATCCATCACACATGATCGTGCAACCATACTGCGGCCATTTTATTTTTATTGAAGCAATATATACTTCAATTTCTTTCACTTCCTCCTCTAAATAGAGATTGCCAATCTGGTACCCTGTAGGGCCTTTTACACCTGGACCTGCCTCCGCAATAGTATTAATCATGGCTTGGTAGTAAGGACCACTATCAGCTGCATTGAATGGTATTGCATTGTAGTGAAAGAACTTCGCCACGGATTTCCCAACTTTTTTCATATTCTCAGTTGAGAACATGCTTTTGATTGATTTCTGTTTTGTTGGGAACATGTAAGGATCAATACCACGAGCTGGAATTTCAGCTTCTCTCATAGTCATACTCCGACGCAATCCATGGTTACTCCCTGATCCTGAAGGCTGTGAACTACTGCCACCAATATCAACTCCTTCTGCCGATCTCCAAGCCATTTCACGACTTTCTTTCATGGCTTGTTTCAGTTGTCTTCTTTCAACTCCTTCCAAACCACCAACTTCTTCAATTTCATTATCAGAATCTTCTTCGGTCACCTCATAGAAATCTTCCTCACTTAAAGATCTCATAAGTCGATCTTTTTTAGATTTAATGGCCGCTCTTTCTTTGCTACCTTCAGAAAGATGTCGTCTCATTATTTGAGATATCTCTTTTGATACTCGCAAGCATCCTTCCACCTGACCGGGTACATGTGCTATATGCTGCTTCAATCTAGTGATACCACCATGGACTTGTTTCCCACAATAATTGCACTTCACAAGTTTTCTACTTTCACCAACAGGGGTACCATGTTCCCATCCAATATCGCGTTGCTTTGGAGCCATACTGAAATTTAAAAAAATTATCTGTTAAATTAAATTAAAACTAAAATTAACTAAATTAAAACATTAAATTAAACTCAATTAAATGAAACTACAATAAATTAAACTAAACTAGTTTATACTAGATTAAGCAACACTAACTTAATTACCTAACTTTAATAAAATAATTAAATTACCTAATTTAATTACAAAACTTTATTAAATTAAATTAACCTAAATTAAGTTAACTAAACTAATTTAAATTAAATTCAATTCAATTTATGAAACTATATTAAATTAAGCTAAACTAATTTATACTAGATTAACTTACAATAACTTATTACCTAACTTCAATAAAATTATTAAATTACCTAACTTAATTACAAAACTTTATTAGATTAATTAACCTAAATTAAGTTAAATTAACTTTACCTAAACTAACCTAAATTAAATGACATTAATGTAAATTATTAGAGAGAGAGAGGAACAGAGAGAGGGAGAGAGACGGAGACAGAGGAGAGAGAGAGGAACACAGTGGAGGAGAGAGAGAGACAGAGAGAGAGAGACTGACAGGGAGAGGGAGAGAGAGAGAGAGAGACAGAGAGGGGGAGACTGGAGAGAGACTGAGAGGGAGAGGGAGAGAGAGAGAGAGAGATACAGAGAGAGAGAGAGAGTGCGACAGAGAGAGAGAGATACAGAGTGAGAGAGAGAGAGAGTGTGCGACAGAGAGAGAGATACAGAGTGAGAGAGAGAGAGAGAGTGCGACAGAGAGAGAGAGAGAGTGCGACAGAGAGAGAGAGAGATACAGAGTGAGAGAGAGAGAGAGTGCGACAGAGAGAGAGAGAGATACAGAGTGAGAGAGAGTGCGAGAGAGAGAGAGAGAGAGAGAGAGAGAGAGCGCCGCTGCAGGCCAGAGAGAGAGAGCGCGCGCCGCTGCGGCCTGCGGGGGAGAGAGACAGAGAAAGAGAGGGAGAGAGAGGCACAGAGGAAGGGAGAGAGAGAGACTGAGAGGGAGAGAGGGGAGGATTTACCTGCGACGGCGACGGCGACGGCGACGGCGACGGCGTGGGACGGCGAGGGCCGGAGGGCGTCGCGGGGGAGACGGCGATCGCGAGAGAGAGAGAGAGATCAGATCTGATCTCTCTCTCTCTCTCCCCGATCGGATTTAAAGGGAAAAGGTCACGGGCGCCGAGTCGACCCGGATCGGGTCTGACTCGGACCCGACTCGGGAGACTCGGCCGAGTCGTGAACGACTCGGCCGAGTCGCCCGAGTCGGGTCCGAGTCAGACCCGATCCGGGTCGACTCGGCGATCCATTAGTGACTCGGGCCTCCGAGTTAAACCGGAGGCCGCCGAGTCGGATACGACTCGGCCGAGTCGTATCCGACTCGGCCGAGTCTTTGATCTCTGTTCCCAAGAGAGAAAATCCCTGAGGGACGTACGGGGAATACACAACTTACGGAATCGGAAGAGATAACCGTCTTGAAGGAGAAAACCGTACATCTCACGAACAGGCCGTCTCGTAACGTGACATAAATGTTCCCAAAATCAGGACATGATTCATACTCCTCTTTTAATTTCTCAAATCCAACCACTTCTGTGCTCATTGCCACCAAGATCGTGACACGTCGACTCAGCGCATCAGCGACCTTATTCTCGATGCCTGCTTTATGTTTGAGAACAAAAGTGTAATCTTGCAAGAACTCCACCCATTTGCTATGCCTCGCGTTTAATCTCTTCTGGGAGTTGAGATACCTTAACGCTTCGTGATCTGAGTACAACACGAATTCCTGTGGCAGCAGATAATGTCTCCAGTAGCGCAACGCCTGTACAACCGCATAAAATTCTTTATCATAAGTGGAGTAGCGTTGACGGGCATCATTTAATTTTTCGCTGAAATAAGCAACCGGGTGGTTTTCCTGACTCAGTACACCACCTATTGCTAGTCCCGATGCGTCACAAGTTACTTCAAAAGCTTTTGAAAAATCAGGAAGACGCATTACAGGAGCTTCCGTCATCATCTTCTTTATTTCAGCGAAAGCTTTGGAGGCAGCAGGTGTCCACTGGAACACCTCACTCTTTAAACAGTCGGTGATCGGTGCCATGATAGCACTAAAATTCTTAATGAACCGACGGTAGAAAGTGGCTAACCCGTGAAAGCTTCTGACTTCCCTAATCGTCCGGGGTTGTGGCCACTCGGTTATTGCCTTCACTTTCTCAGGGTCTGCGGAAACTCCCTCAGAGGAAACCACAAATCCTAGGAAGATAACCCTGTCTATACAAAAAGCACACTTTTTGGGATTTGCATAACATTTCTCAGCATGGAGTGTGCGGAGGACTTGCCTCAGATGTCCCACATGTTGCTCCTAGGTTTGGCTGTAGATCAGTATGTCATCAAAATAGACCACCACGAACTTACCGATAAACGGCCGAAACAATTGGGTCATTACCCTCATGAAGGTGCTTGGAGCATTGGACAGTCCAAATGGCATGACCAACCATTCATATAACCCGTCTTTAGTCTTAAATGCGGTTTTCCATTCATCCCCGGGTCGGATTCTAATTTGATGGTATCCACTCTTAAGATCAATTTTGGAGAAGATTGTGGCACCTGACATCAGATCCAGCATATCATCAAGACGGGGAATGGGAAAACGGTACTTGACGGTAATTTTATTGATTGCACGACTATCCACACACATACGCCATGTACCATCCTTCTTTGGCGCCAAAAGTGCGGGAACCGCACATGGACTCAAGCTCTCCTTGATGAACCCCTTGTCAAGTAGCTCTTCTACTTGTCGTTGCAATTCCGCATGTTCAGTTGGGTTCATTCTATAGTGGGGCAAATTTGGTAAAGTCGCTCCTGGGACTAAATCAATAGCATGTTGAATGTCTCGCATAGGGGGCAACTCACTTGGAAGATCTTGTGGGAGGGTTTCGGAAAACTCCTCCAGAATTGGCTTGATGTGCTCAGGAATTTGCTCCTCGATATCCCGGCTAGCCTCTCGAGCCACGAGAGCATAACAAGTAGAACCATCTTGCAAGCTCTTTTCAATTTGATCGTGGCTAATAAAATTCATTTCCATCTTACCTTTGCCTTTATCAACCCTTTTTTTAGGATTTATAACGTCCACTTTATCTTTCCCTTTATCAGCTTCTTTCTCTCGGGTTGGCGGCTTTGGTTGATTTGGCATAATCTTCACCCTTTTCCCATATGGACGAACGAACATTGATTGGTACGTCCATGTATGGTCACATCTAGGTCAAATAACCATGGTCGACCCAAAATGATATGACCTACATTCATGGGAGTATGTCACACCACACATTGTCTGTGTAAGTGGCAAACTGGATGGGAATTTGACATCTCTCTTGAACGTCTATAGATGTAGCATCGATCCATGTAACCTTGTAGGGGCTTGGATGCTTCACCGGTGTCATCCCCAAGGTGGTGATTAACTTTGACGCCACAGCGTTGATGCAGCTGCCACTATCCACTATTACCTTGCAGTTCTTATTACCAATTTTTGTGCAAGTTTGGAATATGGCAGTCCTTCTCCAGTCGTTGAGTGGTTCAGGCTGGGTTAAAGTACATCTAACCACTCCTAATTGGTGCGAGCTACATTAAGAGGTAAGCTCGTCGTTTCCACAGTTCGGATGCACCCATTAAATTCATACTCTTCGACAGAGGCATCCGAGTCATCGTCTTGTTGGTGCACCACTTCTTCTCCATCATCCTCTCCTTCTATATCTTCAATGGGAACTTCGACAAGGAGGGTTTTGGTTTGACTCGGGCACTGGCTGGCAAGGTGACCATACCCTTGACACCTGTAGCATTGGGTTCTAGGGTTGACTTTTCCTGGTTCACTTACCGTTCTCTTCTCGGATACAAAGGGCTTTGTACCAGAGGGACCTGCTGGTTTGACGCTAGAGGAACTGGAGGCAGGTTTACTTGGGGTAGGAAGTGTTCGGTTGAAGCTTGGCTGGCCAGTAGTGGTGGTTCTAGAGTTATCCTTAAAGTTACTTCGGTTAAAGTAGGATCCTCTAGACTCATCTAAGTCGGTGACTAGCTGATACGCCTGTTCTAGAGTCGTGATGCCTCGAGCAATGAGCTCTCGGCGATAATCATCCCTAAGACCGGACCTAAACCTAGATAGGGTCTATTCGGGAGATTCTAACTCAATAGCTCCACACCGATTCAGATATTCATCAAACTTAGCAATGTAATCAGCGGCTGACTTGTTTCCCTGGGTCCATCGATTCCATTTGTCCAACAATTGTTGACTGAATGATGGTGGAACATACTTCATCATAAGCTTCTCTTTCATGCTTTCCCAAGTGTCCACGGGGTCTTCCCTTCTGTACCTCATCATCCTCTCTAAATTTTCCCAGTATTGCCCGCTTGTCCCGTTAATTTCATAACGGCCAATCGAACCTTTCTTGATTCAGACATGTCATGCCAACGAAAATATCGGTCCATGGCCAACTGCCAATCGATATAGACCTGAGGGTCTAAACGCCCGTCAAAAGAAGGAGCATCAACTTTAACGCTCCTGATATACTGGGCATCGGCATCAGTTGTCCAGTAAGGTGGGCCTCGCTCACGCCTAGGAGACCTACTGTCATGGCCTCGCTCACGCCTAGGAGACCTACTGTCATTTCGAGAACTCTCATCATCCCTGATTCTTCTCCTATTAGTTTCTAGCCTACCAATTCTGGTTGCTAGATCCCTACAGTTGACATCAACCTGATCCTTAACTTCTTGTAGTTGCCTGTCCATGCTCTCCATCTTTTGTAGGATTGTGTTAAGGGTATCATGAATGCTAGGGTCCATTGGTGCTGAAGTTTCGCCTATAGAAAAAGTTCTACCACTTCTAGTAGGCATGCAAGATTCTCACTGACCCTAAATGCAAGCTGTCCTTAGGATATGTATGTTATGCAGGAGGAGTCAGAGATTAGAATGGTGAAAGATAATACCAATTTTAAGCTAATGAGACTAACACGTGATTAAGAAAATTATAATGTGGAGACAGTGATAAAGACACGTGCTGATACAGTTAACTTCAAGATATATCAAGTAATCACAGATTCAAATTAATTTAGTTGCACAATTAATATTAGGTCGGTTACCACTCAAGATCAGAATCACACAACTCACTTATATAGTGGGCAACAGTCAATAAATTCTATCATGCGACAGATTGGACGAACTAGCTATTTCAATCAAGTGACAGGAATAACTGACAGAATATTCAAAGTTACCTGGGAAGGCGACCGTAAATCAAACCTGAACGAGACTGCTGTAGGCGCGTAGTACTGGTCGTCACGAATTTACTGCCTCGAAAACGGGTCAATTCGGACTTGAAACGAGTCCTGAACGACCTCCGGAAGATCTGGTCTGTATCTGAACTGAACTGAACCGAACCAGACTTGAATCAGACCCGGTTCAGGGCTTGGTCTGCTCAACTTGGACCGGGCTTGGGTCGGGTTTGACCCAACTCAAATGGGCTGAGTCCCTTAAAGAGACCCGGGCCTGATCCTTTTTTCGAGCTCCTCCGTCACCCTCGCAGCTAGGGCAGGGACGAGCGACGAAGACGGCGGCGGCGTGGCGATGTCGGCGGTCTGGAACGATCGCCGGCAAGGCTCCCACGACGACAAGGACCAGACGGCGGCGGGAGCTGAGGCGACGGCAGCGAGAGCTCGGAGTTGCTGGGAAGGATGAGGAGATTGCTGGGACTGCCCTGATCTGCTCCGATGGCAAAGGAGGAAGTGACGACGATGATGCTAGGGTGGGATGGAGCGACGGGCGGCGACCACTTGATGGAGCACAGGACGACGCCGGCGAACCCTTGGATGATGACGACGGTAGACCAGACGGCGGCGAGGGCTGAGGACGACGTCGGCGAAGATGGCGGTGATCTTGGTGGATCTCGGGCGACAACGGCAAATTGATGACGACGACTTGGGGCTATCGCCGGCGATGGGAGCCCGGCGAGGTCGTGGTGGAGTCAACGACTCTCTGCCCTTCTCTCTGCTACCGGCTAGGGCAAGGAGGGGTGACGGCGCTCCGGTTGCAGAGGAAGAGGTAGATGACGAGGACGGCGATGGCTCTGTCGTCGTGGCAGAGGAAGAGGACGAAGACGAGGACGATGGCGGCGCTCCGGTTGCAGTGGTGACGGGTCGTGGATGGAGCGGGAATGGCGACGACGGCGGCGACTTCTTCGGTGGCAAATTCCGACGGAGGAAGAGGCGTGGATCTGCCCGTACCTGTCTCCTCTCTTTCTTTTGCTGTCGGCTAGGGCAGAAAGGAACAGCAGCGGCGGCGGCGACTTGAAGAAGATCGAGGCGAGGGCGTCGTTGTGCAGAGATGGTGGCTGTCGGCGGCGTGGATTGAGATCTAGGGTTGCGGCGTTGCAGATGAGATGAACAGTGCTAAATTTCGAATTCTGAGGGATTTTCGACGAGAATTTTTTTTTTTTTCACTGTAATAATTTTTTTTTTTGTGAATAGATCTAGATCTGGAGTAGAGATAGATCTAGGGTTTTGGAAACTAGAAAAAAATTTGGAAAAAGGAAATTTTGAAGGGGATTGAAAACCGGTGCTCTGATACCAAAATAATGTAAAATTACCTGGATCGCAATCACCTTCAAATCGAATCAAGATTTAATTGAGAAAAAGATAAAATTTGGGTTTCCACCCCTTACGTTGGCTTCTCACCCAAAACTCGAGAGCAAAAGAGACTCAAGAATTACCAGATAATTTGTGGAAATTTTAATCATTCAATCAATAATCCATTCCAATAGTTTAAGGGCCTTATATAGGCTTTACAAAAGATGACTACTGGAAAATAACCGATGTGGTACTAAACGTCCACAAAATAACAAAAATAAAAGGAAAATAAATAAAGCTAAAAACATCTACTATCAATAACGCCTGAAACAAGTCCCATCTAAAGCCATAGAAGACCAGCGCGTCGCCTCCTGAAGTATACTCGATCGAACCTGCTCCTGGGCGGTGGCATGATGTCCTCATCAGAACTTCTCGGATATAACTGATGTGGTACTAAAATAAAGATAAACAAAACACAACATCTCAAAATAAACTAAGGCATAAAAAGGTAACTGACAACTGGCGTGATGTCCTCATCAATTCCCCCGGGGTGAGAGAAACCCGACCCTGTCGAGTGAGAACTTTCCTCACGAAGCATATTAATCGGGCCAAGGTGGTGGTCGTGGCAGTATCACTGGTACGCCGTGTTGATACCATGGTGGCGGAGGTGGAACTGGTCTCCGTGACGGGTTGACTGTGAAAGACGGCAGCTCGATCAAGACATAGAGAGTAGACCGAGGCGCATCATCCCTGCTGAAAACGGAACTAATATCAGGATCCCATGGGCTATCCAACTCGCAAGCAATGTAAGCAATCCTCTTCAGAGCCCTATCGAAATCTTTAGGCCAAGCGTGCAACTTCCTCACAGCCTCAGAGCGACTCATAACCATCACCTTATTATCAACCGCAAATTCCTGCAAAGTACTATATGGGTACGTAGCAAATTTGTGGGTATTATTGTAAATTGCTATCGGTCTAGTGATATCATCAATGTATGCAACAGGAAAATGCAATGTAGTAGTCTCAACTATCTCATTCACGTCATCACTGG
Organism: Agave tequilana; assembly: GCA_038442645.1. Lineage (NCBI taxonomy): Eukaryota > Viridiplantae > Streptophyta > Magnoliopsida > Asparagales > Asparagaceae > Agave > Agave tequilana. The sequence goes on along the minus strand of JAVJIF010011204.1, from coordinate 80,276 downwards.
CACTATTAAACATGTGAATTTCATCAATAACCAGTGTGTCGGCACCAACTGTTGTGTCTATACTAACAGCCTTGGGAGGAACATGGACTTCCTCAATAACCTTCGAGACGTCAACTTCATCACTAGACACAATTCTAACATGTTGACTCTCTAAAGGACACTGATAATCATAATGTCCATATCCCTCACATTTATAACACTTAGCCTTAGCATTGACTAGCGTTTTAAAAGTCAAGTCCAACCTTAATGCAACATCAAAGGCCTCTTCAACTGTGTCTAAGTCATAGGGGCCGGTAATCATAGCACGTTTTATATTAGGTCGTAAACCCAAACAAACCTAGTTACAGTCTCAGAATGGTGCTCTCACTTCACTACGATGGGTTAAGTCCTTAAATATGACAATGTAATCATGAACGGACATATGACCCTGATGGAGGTTGTGTAGCTGATCTACGTAGGGGTCCCTATAATGCTGACTAGTCATAATGGCTCAAGAAAACAAGCAGATGCAGTGAAGAACCCTAGAGTCAGGTAAACTAAATGTATGCACTAAACGAACAAAACACTTTAAAGTTTAAGTTCTAAATGTAAAGAAAAATGCATTCCTAAAATGATGAAAAGTGATAAATGCTAATGCAATCACTAGATCGAAGCAAATAACATTTCAACTAACAAATTATAGCAATCCATATAGTAGTTGCAAGTAATCTAACAGTTAACGATTCAGGTCAAGTTAGGATATCACCTCAAGAATGGAGCAAATCGGACGCTAATCGGGACAGAAATAAGCTCTGGCCTGTGGTGCGCTGATGGCAGACGACCGAAGCTTGAACGAGAATATGAAGGTTATAGATGTGTAGTGTTACTCTCCACGAATCCGCTGCTTCAAAAACGGCTCGAATCGAGCTTGAAACGAGCTCAGAGTGGACGAATGTTGGGGCTTTTGGGGGACATGAACAGTAACCTGAAGGTTACTGTTCACGTGAACAGTAACTGGGCGATTACTGTTCACTGTGAACAGTAAAGTTTTTCTTTTTTTTTCATGTTCTGTTTTTTTGTTTTTTTGTTTTTTTTCTTCTGTTTTCTGTTTTTTCTCTTTTCTGATTTTTTTTCTGTTTTTCTGTTTTTTTTTTTGTGCAAAGTAGATCTAAATAAATCTAAATCTAGATTTAGATCTAGATCTAATAATAATCGAATTTTTTTTGCAAAGTAGATCTAGATTTAGAGATCCAGATCTAGATTTAGGATTTGGAGAAGAGGAGAAATTCGAAGAGGATTGGGACCAAAGCTCTGATACCAAATTGATGTAAAACAGGATCGCAATCACCTTCGAATACAAATAAAAAAGAAAACTAGGGTTTTACAAGAAATAAAATGAAAAGAGAGACTAGGGTTGGAGAAATAACCAGATAACTTTGGGCTTCGCACCCCTTACGCGGGCTTCACACCCCTTGCACCACGGGCTTCACACCCATCTCAAGAACCCAAGATGTAACAGCCCATTTTTTTATTAATTCTTAATTATTTTAAACATCGGTTAGATAGGAAATTTTTATTTATAATTCCTCATTCCTAATTTAATACCAATAATAATTAATATGACCATAGAATTAATATTTCATCTTTATGAGTTATTTTCATTTTTTTGATTATGGCATAAATTGATACATATATATAAAATATATATAAATATTTCATGCCAAAATAATTATGACCTTTAAGAGTATATGGAAATATATCCTTGATATTTAAATTTAGTATTCTCAATTAGGAAATACCTAAACAAATACTAGGTATTTGTATTTAGAATATTTTATTTGCATATGTGAGTGGAGGTGTTAGGTATGCATGAGGGGGTGAGGTGTAAGGCTAGGATCATTTGATCCTAGCCTTGGCCAAGTGGCAAGATTAGAAGGGATTGGTGTTGCAATAATCAGGTTGTTGGGGGGGTCTTTATGCAAAACTGATCTTCCCTTACGTTGGATCTGAGAGGAGAAGTTTCTCCTTCTCTGTAAAAATTTCTGAACTCCTAAAACCAAACCCTAGAAACTCTCTCTCTCTCTCTCTCTCTCTCCTCACCCTCCCAGCCGAAGCCAGGAGGGGAGGCGCAGCCGCGCGCCACAGCAGGCCGCGCACAGCCAGGCCGCGCACAGCCCGGCCGCGCGCAGCCGCGCCGGGGCGGCGCACGGCCGCGCGAGGGCGGCACCTGGGCGAGGGCAGCCCCGTGGGTAAGGGGGGCTTCTCTTTTCAGCCAAGATTCAGCCTTTGGGGTGATTTCAAAGAGCCCTAATTCTGAAAATTTGGTTCCAAAAGAAATCCCCAAATTCTGAAACTAATTTGGGCTAAGGTAAAATCTATTACTCTACAAATTCTTTCCTCTTTACAAATTATATCATAACTAAATTTTTGCCTTGTCTTGTTACTAGGGTTTGAGTGAAGGATTGATCAAAAATAGCTAGTGGGAATCCACATATCTTGGTGAGTAAATTTACATACTCACTTTACAAACCAAATTCATGAAGTTCTATTCAAGTAATTGATGTATGAGACTAAAAGGGATTTTAGGGAAAGTGTGCTTGAATAGAGTAAGGTAGCATGTAAATTATTAATTCATGGAATTGGATATTTTAAATGTGTATGTTATAGGAGATGTTAGAGAAGTGAATTGGATATTTTAAAGGTGTATGTTATATGATATGCTAGGGAAGAGATAGGATTGGACAAAATGTGATGTTTAGAAAATAGGGAAAACTTGGGGAAAATAATCATGAATGATGTATGGTAATGGGTAAATTAGTTTCTTGTTTTTATGAAATTGGTGTTATATTGTTTTTAAAGAAGATGGTGACCTATTTATGGTATGATTATTATCTTTATTCTCTTTTTCATTTAGAGTATGATGCCATAAGTGGTTATGTTATATCCTATACATCCTATGTTGTGTACATTGAGTCACTAATTATAATACCTTGGTAATCCCACATGAATTACTTCGTACTAAGTACTATGGTAATCCCTATATAATAACATGATTAAATATAATGACGACATGTGAGCTTATTTACTCTCTTTTCATTAGAGAGTAGTTACATAACTTGTTGGTGCTATGTATTCGTAACCATTAGTGTAGATTAAGTAGCATGGGTAAAGTAAGTGATAATGGATGTTTGCTAGAATGGAAGTATGCTTTAGTGTTTATGTTCATGTTATGTATGTGTAATACTAAAGTCACTAATCATAATACTTAGGTACCTTCGCATGAATTACATGGTATGAATTATTATGGTAACCCCTATATAATAACATGATGGAATAGATGAATGATATGTGAAAATGTTGATTTTGGGATCTTGCCAAAATATGTTAATTGTGTAAAGTTATGCAATGATATAAATTGATATGCAATATATATGAATGTATTGATTGTAGAATTTATATGTTGTTATGATTGAATACCTATGTTTGTCGATTAAGAGGTACGAAGGGGAAGACGGTGGGAAAAGTGAGGTGTTCATCTAAAATTGTAGGAAGGGGCCGGCGGGAGCCGGTAGGAGTAGAAGACGTGTAAAAGTATGTTGATCATTGTAGGAAGGGGCCGGCGGGAGTCGGTAGGAGGAGAAGACGGTGTTACGAAATTAGTTTATGTTTGTCACTGTAGGAAGGGGCCGGCGGGAGCCGGTAGGAGGAGAAGACGGTGAAATGTCCATGTACTCTTTTGAATGTGTGGTAATGAATTGTTGCTTGTAAAAGTGTTCATAAAAGATGTTTGTGTTACCATAACTTAGGAATTATTATGGTTTGAATTATGTTGTGTTATCAAACGTGATAAAAGGAAAACTATTACTACGTCTTGTACCATCACATAAGAGTATAAAGTAGACCAAAGAATGATAACATATGTTTCCAAAAAGGTCTCCTTAGACTCCATAAAGTATGTTGTGGTATTATATCATGTTATTATCATTTATAAAGTGTTTATGAAATTTACTCGCTGAGCCGTCGAGCTCATTCCTTTCTTTGTCTTCTCTTTCAGGTTTGGATCAAGGTAAGAGCATAATGTAGCATGGATTAGTCATGAGCAGAATGTTATATGTTTCATAAACACTTATTTTGTCACTATGTGCTTGTAATTATGTTTTATGCTAGCATTACCTAGTTGAGGGTGCTATGATGCTACTATCGTATGTAATTTTTGTAATAGTTTTAATTAGAACCTGTGTACCTGGGAAGTTGGTAAAGTAAAGTATTGTAATCATGTTGGTAGAACCTTGTGGATTATGGATGCCTTGATGGTTATGCAAGATGAATATATGGCATAAATATATTTTGGAGATATTCTTTATTTTTGTGATAAGTAGGTCATATGACCGAAATGCTTTGTGGATTTAAGTAGGCCTTGGAGCCGAAATTGGATATTTGTATGTGGCAAAAGTAAAAATATTAGAGGAAGTGCTGCCGAAATTTTTCTAGATGTTGAATCAAAGAAAAGATTTGGGAATAAATACATATTATGGATCTAATCTTGCTTATTAGAAACTGGGACCGTTACACAAGAGCTCTGAAATTTTAACTGGAAAAGTTTTTATTTAATCATTGTCTACTTATTCATTGAGTTGAGCCTCTTTATATAGGCTCTTACAAAGTGAACTTCTCGGATATAACTGATGTTGTACTAAAATAAAGATAAACAAAACACAACATCTCAAAATAAACTAAGGCATAAAAAGGTAGCTGACAACTGGCGTGATGTCCTCATCAATTCACTTGTGGTCCATTGTCCATTTGGTGAAACACTTCTTATGTCATGCCAAATTTAGGCTTTTAGTTTATGCACTAGTTTTTCACATCATTATTATGTATTCCAGTGCTTGTTTGCATTGTTTGTCTAAGAAACAAATTTTGATGTTCCCTGTCAAATAACTTTGGATTAGTATCTGGACTAAGAATATTGAGATGGATTAGTGGCAATATACTAAAATATTGAATATAAACAAGTGAACTAAAAAGGAGTTAAATAGGTGCACTTCTTATGCCTCGTGAAGAATTTGAATCTTTGTCTCCCCTTTTCCATCCTTTACCATTTACCACCTTACCAAGCATTATGACTCATTCATAAAAAGTTAAAAGGTAGCTTTTGGGTAAGAATAGGGGGATATCGTTTGAGATTGTTTAGACATGTAGGATGCTACATTCAGGAGTCGTAATGTTATAGTTGAAGGAGCTGGTAGGACTAGGGATAGACCAAAGCAAACCTGGATATTGAGGCAGTAAAAGAGGCCCAATGAAGTTCCTACCCAATAGTTTTTTTTCCCTTCCTTTTTTTTTGTTATTGTTAGTTTGTTACTGTTGATATTGTTCTCATAAGTAAATATTATCAAGAAAACCTAAAAAACAAAACCAATTACTGCTTGTGGATGCTCCGTATTTTATTTTACAGTGTATTACATGAAGCCACATCATACATTTGGTATCTAATATCTACCATTGAATATTGTTATACATGATATGGTCACTGGTTTCCACAGGCAATAATCTCAATTGCAGATGAAGATGGTAACTATCTGCAAGAAGCCTGGGAACATGTATTGACTTGTGTTTCACGGTTCGAGCATTTGCATCTCTTGGGGGAGGGTGCTCCTACAGATGCTACATTTTTCGCAATACAACAAAACGAGCTTGATAAGTCTAAACAAGCCAAGTCATCAATCCTTCCTGTACTGAAAAAGAAGGGACCTGGTCGCATTCAAAATGCTGCTACAGCTGCAAGAAGGGGTTCATATGATAGTGCCGGAGTTGGTGGTCATGCTTCTGGGGCAGTTACATCTGAACAAATGAGCAACTTAATTTCCAATCTAAACATGTTGGAACAAGTTGGAATATCTGAAATGAACCGCATATTTATACGGAGCCAAAAGTTGAACAGTGAGGGAGTAAATGATTTTGTCAAAGCCCTTTGTAAAGTTTCAATGGAAGAATTGCGCTCTACATCTGATCCACGAGTTTTTAGTCTGACAAAGATAGTTGAGATTGCGTAAGTAGCAATACAGAATTTCTTTTCCATAACTATTTCTTAAGTTACTCTCGGGATGATAATTGATTGCTTTTCTAATACAGGCACTACAACATGAATCGTATAAGGCTTGTTTGGTCAAGCATTTGGCATGTGCTATCTGACTTTTTTGTAACCATTGGCTGCTCAGAGAACCTCTCAATTGCCATATTTGCAATGGATTCTTTGCGCCAGCTAGCAATGAAGTTCTTAGAGCGAGAGGAATTGGCCAACTACAATTTCCAGAATGAATTTATGAAACCCTTTGTTGTTGTCATGCGCAAGAGCAGAGCTGTTGAAATCAGAGAGTTAATTATTAGATGCGTCTCTCAGATGGTGCTGACTCGTGTTAATAATGTCAAGTCCGGGTGGAAATGCATGTTCATGGTATATTTCTTTCTCAATGCAGTTTTTCTTAAATATTGTCTTCTTGTCCTTTGAAAGTACATTGTTGTGATTTTCTAAATGTAATCCTAGATTGAGTTAGAATCTTTACTCTTTATCCATATAATCTGATAAATCACTTTTGCAGGTCTTTACAACTGCATCATATGATGAACACAAAAATATAGTACTTTTAGCCTTTGAGATTATCGAAAAGATTGTGAGGGATTACTTCCCCTACATAACTGAAACAGAAACGACCACCTTTACGGATTGTGTGAATTGTCTCATTGCATTCACTAATAGTCGGTTTAACAAAGATATAAGCCTCAATGCAATTGGTTTCCTTCGTTTCTGTGCGGCAAAACTTGCTGAAGGGGATCTTGGCTTTTCTGCAAGGAATAAAGACAAGGAAAAAGATGGGAAACTAGATAATTCCCAACTCCTTGATAAAGAAGATCATCTGCATTTCTGGTTCCCTCTGTTAGCAGGTATGAGAGCTTGATCCTCTTATACTATTAAATAGGGCAGGGCAAAGAGCATCCTGATGCCTACCACGGGTATTTTACACTTCATGTACAACTAAGATATTCATTATAAAATGATCAAGCAGGTCAAACTCTTATAATTTTTTTATGATTCAAATTCCCTATCTTTGTGCAGGATTGTCAGAACTTACTTTTGATCCAAGGCCTGAGATTAGAAAAAGTGCCTTGCAAGTGTTATTTGATACATTACGCAACCATGGTCATCTTTTCTCCTTGCCGTTGTGGGAAAAAGTGTTTGACTCTGTACTTTTCCCGATATTTGACTATGTACGGCATGCTATAGACCCTTCTGGGGGAACATTGCATGAACAAGGGATTGAAAACAATTCAAGCGAGCTTCATCAAGATGCATGGCTTTATGAAACATGCACGCTCGCTCTCCAGTTGGTTGTTGATCTCTTTGTGAAATTTTATGGTACAGTTAATCCCCTGTTAAGAAAAGTTTTGATGTTGCTGACTAGTTTTATAAAACGTCCCCATCAAAGCCTTGCTGGCATTGGCATTGCTGCTTTTGTCCGCTTAATGAGCAATGCAGGATCTCTCTTTGTGGAAGAGAAGTGGCATGAGGTGGTTACATCATTGAAGGAAGCTGCTGTGGCGACTCTTCCAGATTTCTCACTCCTAATGTCATCCGAAACTCATCTTGAGCACTTGGCTAGACATAAAGGAAATTCTTCTGACGAGATGACTAATGATGAAACTGAAGGTTCAACAGATAATTTGGAGGCTTTGAGAGCAAGAACCCTGTTTTTTGCAATTAATGATGCAAAGTGTCGTGCTTCTGTTCAACTTCTGTTGCTTCAGGTTAGTATATTTTTTTGTTTATTGTTTTTCGTTTTATATTCTCTCATACAGGAAAAAGTTCAGATCATTGTTCACCTTGCATGCCTACTAACTGATGTAATTATTGCAAAAGTTTCCCCTAAAAGACACCTTTAGTGAAGTTGCATTGCAGTTGAGAATAACCTCCTGTGGCATATGCAGCAGCCACATAATAATACTAGAAATTTCTTTTTCTGTACTTTTTCTTTTTCTATGACATTCCTAGCTGCAATTTGACTAATATGTGATGGGTGAATTTCACGCTACATGTCATATAGTGAATTTCCTGGCTCTAGGAGTTAGATTCACCCTTTTAAGTTTTTAATGCTTAGAGGAGATCTTACTGGATCATAAACATGCTATTTGGAGGATCACATTTACTTCGAGACATATACACTCCTGTGTACATACATGCACACACGACTTTTGTGCCAATAACTTTAGACCAGCAGCCTTAAGATGACTACGAACCAAGCACACCATGGAGAAGAGCAAGATTTATTGCATTGAGCCTCCCACCTCACCAACAATAAATTCTAAATTATAAATGTGTCACTTGTTTGGTTTCTGTGATTGAAAGAAATTTGCTTTTTCTATGGAAAAACATTTGAACCTTAAACTATCACTTCTAATACAAATCAATTAATGTCTACTTTCTTATTCTAAGAAAAAAGAAATTCTGGCATCAACTTAATAGCTGTAAATTTATTGATGAGATATTACTAGTTTGCGCATAAGCATGAAGAAATTTGTCCATGGACATGAAGAGAATAAATCTAAAACTTTCCCAGTTGTATTTACAACTGTTACTTGTACATTTTTTTTGTGTGCGGGTTTGATGAGTCTTTTCCTCCAAGATATCCACAAAGTCTATCCTATGCTACCACCAGTTGTTAATGGTAAAGCCATCTTTTGGAGCATATTCACATAAATACATGAATCAGTATAATCTAATATTCTGAATAGATTATTCTATAGTTGCTAGGAACTTTTTCTGATCTAGAGGTGCATGAAATGTTACTATATGACAATCTATCCTTCCATTTTTCTATCATCAACTAAATCATTAAGGATGTCATGCTTAATAGTCATAGCTGCTGTGAATCTGGAAAAAGGATCGTATATTCACAGTGTCTAATAAGAACATTGGCAATGGTTGAGTTCTTTTCTCGTGTATTTTCGTATGTTAAGTTTTTCTGTTTTGAAGAAATTGTATAGCGTAAACCCTAAAAGAAGATTGTATATATTTGATAAAAGAGAGTTACAAGATATATATATATATATATATATATATATATATATATATATATATATATATATATATACAGAGAGAGAGAGAGAGAGAAGACAAGGAGGGTATATGGGTAAATATGAGTAATCACCCAGTAACCCAATAACTCAAATACTAATAACTTAACACCCCCCTCAAGCTAGAGCATAGACATCCAACATGTCTAGCTTGTTATAAAGATTAGAAAACACCTGTGGTGAGATAGTTTTGGTAAGTAAATCAGTGAACTGCTTCGCAGATGGTGTGAACTGGAACATAATCACTTTCTTGGTTCAAGCATCTCTGACAAAGTGACAATCGATCTAAATGTATTTGGTCCTTTCATGAAACACTAGATTCTGGGCAATATAGATGACAGACGGATTATCATAATGCATAGGCATTGGTCCAGGCTGTCTGAAACCAAGCTTCATCAGTAAATTTTTTAACCACATCATCTCGCATGCCGTATGAGCTATATCTCTATACTCAGCTTCAGCACTTGAGCGAGACACATCTTGTTTCTTGTTCCTCCAAGTCACCAGATTTTCTCCAACAAAGGTGCAATAGCCAGTAGTAGACTTCCTATCCCCTCGATCACCAACATACCCTGAATCAGAGTATTCAGAAATGTGTACATGTCCATGTCCATGTTTGTACATGTCCATGTCCATGTTTTCTATATACCAACCTTTTTTGGGGCAACTCTTGATGTAAGTTAGAACCCTCATCGCAGCTAACCAATGAGTCTCTCTAGGTTGATGCATGAATCTATTCAGAACTCCTACAATAAAAGTTATATCTGGCCTAGTCACCGTAAGATAGATCAGCTTCCCAATCAATCTCCTATATCTTTCTGGATCATCAAGTGTATGACTGTCATCAAACCATAAATCCACATTGGCTTCCATTGGTGTATTATCGGGCTTGCATCTCAAAAATCCTGTTTCCTCCAGAAAGTCCAGGGTAGTATACTTTCGCCGAGAAAGAAGTACACTGTGTTTTTGATATGCAACTTCAATTCTTAGAAAGTATTTGGACGTTCCATGTCCTTGGTTACAAAATAACGTTTGAGATACATCTTTGTCTCCACTAGCATAATTGAGTCACTCCCACTCAGCAAAATGTCATCAACATAAACAATTGAACTACAATGCCAGATCTTGTGCGCCGAACGAAGATAGAGTGACCTGAATGACATCAGCGAAAGCCAATACCAGAAATGGTAAGACTGAACTTTTCAAACTATGCACTTGGACTTTGCTTGAGTCCATATATAGTATTCTTTAGATGACAGACTTTAGTCTCCCCCCTGAGCAATATAACCTGGAGGTTGCTCTATATACACTTCCTCCTGAAGATCTCCATATAAGAAGGCGTTCTTGACATCCAGCTGGAACAATGACCATGGCAAGTTAACAGCAATAGAGAACAGAATGCTGATAGAGTTCATCCTGGCAACTGGCGAGAACGTCTCAAAATAGTCGATGCCATATGTCTGTGTATAACCCTTGGCCATAAATCTGGCCTTATATCTATCCACAGATCCATCTGGGTGGTACTTTAGAACAAAGACCTAATGACAACCGACAACCACCGCATCTGTTGGTGCTGAAACTAACTCCAAGTTCCTCTAGAAATAAGAGCTTTCATTTCCTCATCCATAGCCTGTTTCTAGGCTGGTACCAATAAAGCCTCTGCATAAGACCTGGATATAGACTCAGAAGACAAAAAGAGAGCAAACTGTCGAAAAGTAGGGTTTAGGTGATAATAAGAAATGAATTTCAAAATAGGGTGATCAGTGCAAGACCGTTTACCTTTTCGAAGGGCAATAGGAATATCAAGATCAGAGGGAGAAACTGATGGTGGAGAAGGAGGACCGTCTACCAGAGAGGGGTTAGTCGGAACTGGTTCAGAGGCAGGAACCTTTGGGCGATGAGTGTAGATGTATCTGAAATCCCGAACTGGTTTAATGCAGGTGGATCTGTAGTTTCTGCGGGCGGCACTGGCAAAGAATCTGTATCAGCAGGTGTAGGACAGTAAAGGAGGAACAGTCTCAGATATGGTGACAGGAAACTGTGTAGAGAAATATGGAACAGACTCAAAGAATGTGACATCAGCAGACACCAAATACTTTCTGATGGAGGGATTATAGCACCGGTATTCTTTTTGTCCTAAAATACCAATGAAGACACTTTATAGATCTAGAAGATAATTTATCTAGCCCAAGAGAATAAGTCCTGAACAAAACAAGTGCATCCAAAAACATGGAGAGTCATGGAGAAGGGGTTTTTGTTAGCATAGAGACAAGAAAATGGAGATCTTTATTGAGAACAGAACATGGTTCAAAGACTCGGCCGAGTCGTATCCGTCTCGGCCCACTCCGAGACGAGTCCGAGTCACGAGTCGATCGACCCAACTCAAAAGAGACTGACTAGGCCGAGAATCGGAATTGACTCGGTCGATTCGGCATTATGATGATAATTTTGTGCCTCATCGTAATTCAATGTGGAAATAACTACATTAGCTTGTATTTATGAATATAGTTTGTTCAATTTACTATATTGTGCATGTATTTTGATATGCTTCTACCGACGACGCGCGTATTTATACTTTCGCTTTATGTTTAGTGTGCTAGGTGATATATTTTGGACATGTGATACATGAATATGGATGTCTATATTTTTTTAAGATTTATCGTGATTTTTTAAGAATTTTTTAGCTTTCTATGTAGCGTTTTGCGCGTATCGCCCGATACCGATCCGAGTCACGGAGACCGATTCGTCTCAGTGCCCGCCGAGTCGGCGGCTGAGACCGCGACTGTGAACCATGGAACAGAAGAAGACATCCTATTAATTAGATAACTAATACTTAACACAGCATTAGACCATAAATATTTCAGAACACTCATATGGATCATTAAGGTTCTAACAACATCTAGAATATGTCTATGTTTTCTTTCAGCAACTTCATTTTGTTGAGATGTATGAGAACAAGAGGTCTGATGAATAATTTTATTTTTGGAACAAAAATTAGATACATCCTTTTTTACATACTCCAGGGCATTGTCAGTACGAAGCACACGAATAGAAGTAGAAAACTGATTTTTTATTTTATTAAAAAAAGACTCAATTACACTGGACACTTCTGACCTATCTTTTAGGAGATACAATCAAGTCATGCGAGAGAAGTCATCAACAAATAGTAGAAAATATCTAAAACCCTTAATAGAGGGCATATGACTAGGACCCCAAACATCAGAGTGGACCAACTCAAAAGTAGAACTACTACGACTATTAACTCGACTCATAAAGGTAGCACGATGATGCTTACCTAACTCACAAGACTTGACTCACAACCCAAAGAAGAGATGACTCAATAAGAATAACAGACCAAATCTTTTGTAACGAAGGATGACCCAAGCTCTAGTGCCACAGTAACATCGAATCAGGCTGACCTGCAACTAAGCTCGTAGGGGTCACTCGATCGTCCAAATAGTAGATGCCTCCTCGCTCATGCTCCAAACGAATCCTCTTCCCAGTCGACAGGTCCTGAAACACACAATGAGAAGGGAAAAATATTATTTTGCAGTTATTTTGTTTAGTAAGCTGACTGATATACAAGAGACTAATAGGAAATCGTGGAACATAGAGGACATCAGTGAGGGTCAAGGATGGAGTAGCCTGAACTATCCCATTGCCTAGTACAGGTGAATGGGTACCATCAACAATTTTAACAGAGGGGTGGGCGGTGGACATATTTAAGGAAACAAACTTTTGTGTAATACCTGTCATGTAAGATGAGACTCTAGGGTCTAATATACAGGGCTTTTGAGGAGAGGCTGTAAAGGCGTGCATACCTGAAGCAGATGCATGAGTTGCTGAAAGATTGTTCTAAGAGAACTCTAGTTGTCAAAATCAATCATACTCCTGTGCCAGTACAACCGTGAAAGATCCAAAAAGAGTGGAGGAAGTGGACGAATAGTCCTGAGGAGTGCCACGCGGAGCAAAAGAATCAGACTCAGAAAGCTATGCCCATTCAAGTCGACCAAATTTCTCTAACACTTCTCGGAGATGTGATTATTGCGTTCACAATGCCTGCATTGCCAGGGTCCTTTCTCAGAGGCACTCTGTCTGCCTCCATATGAGCCACGTCCACCTCCAATAAATTCACATCCTCGTTCTCCAAAATCGTGGCCACGATCACGTTTAGAAATCATGGCAGACTGCTCAATGGAAGGTGCAGAGGAAACATCAGCTCCAGTAGATACTCACATAACTCTCGAGAAGGTAACAATCAACGTAGAAATACTATCTCCTCCCAGAATCTAACCCCGCCACTTAGAATCGTAGTGTAGGACTCAAGCCAGATAGAAACTTTGACATTGCGAGATCCTGACGATACCTTCTCAGTGTCGTCGCATCAGTAACAGACGGCTGATGTATCTCTAACTCATCAATCAGACCTTTGAGTTTGCCATAGAACGCAGACACAGATCTGTCTCCCTGTTTGAGCTCAAAAGGCGCTCATAGATCTCAAATACCCTCGAGAGATTCTTTTCATTGTCATAATCACCTTCAGTGTATCCCACATGTTCTTAGCAGTAGGCAGAAACCTGACACTACCGCTAATCTTCTCTTCCAGACTGTTGAGAAGCCATGTCATCACAGAATAGTCTCCAGTAAGCCAAGTCATATACATGGGATTTGTATCAGCAGGTGGAGGCTGTAAGAGGGCTGTAGGAGGTGAGCCAATTTGTTCTGGGTGCCAATGAATATGCGGAACACCTGTGCCCATAATAAGTAGTTGGAGCCATTCAACTTTACTGTAGTCCCCAGCATTGTCTTGGGGACATAACTTTCAACCATCGAAGAGGTCATAGTGGAGGATGAACTCGTAGTCTCAGACATAATGTCCAGTCAGAGAAATTACCATAAAGATAGCCAGTAGTAGTAGTAAACAATCAGTAATGAAGAAAAACAAGTAACTTAGTTACCAGATAGTAGTATAGATAGCCTTTAAAAAAAATCAAATCAGATTTTTAAGCAGTAGACAAAGCAGATTTCACCAGAGAAGTCTTGTAAAGTATCCAAATAACCAGATCAGAGGTAACAACAACTAAGCCATTTGTCCCAAGTATTTGGGGTAGGCTACATGAACCAAAGAGAATTACGCCGGATCGGGCACATGGATCAGCTTTGTCCACTCATTCCTATCGAGCAATATGCCTTCACTAAGACCTTTAGCCTCTATATCTTATCGTATCACCTCCATTCATGTTTTCTTCAGTTTCCCCTGTGCTCTTTTAACTTGCCCTAAATTGATACGGTCTACTCGCCGGACTGGCGCATCTGTAGGTCTACGTCGCACATGACCAAACCATCGTAGGTGCTGATTTTTAAGCAGTTAACAGGTCAGATCTCACCAGATAAGTCTTGTAGAGCATCAAAAAATCCAGATCAGCTCTAAAAAAATTGATTTTTGAGTAGTTGTGATACTTCTTGGAGTCTTGAAGGGCTGGCGGCAACCCTTGGGGATGATGGGGAGGTGGCGGCACCTCTTGGGACCCTTGGAGGGCTGGCGACAATGGATTGGGGGGCGGCGGCAGGTGTTTGGACCCTTGGAGGGCAGGCGACAATGGATTGGGGGGCGGCGGCAGGTGTTTGGACCCTTGGAGGGCAGGCGGCAATGGAAGGGGGGTGGCGGCAGGTGTTTGGGGAGATGGAAGGTGATAGTTGAGGAGAGGGAGGGGAATTTTGATGAAAGTAAGGAAAGAAGATGGTGGTTTTTTTATGGTTAGGGTTTCTCTTGCTCTGATACTATGTAGAAAAATAGAAAACCTAAAAGAAGATTGTATACATTTGATAAAAGAGAATTACAAGATATATATAGAAGACAAGGAGGGTATACGGGTAAATATGAGTAATCACCCAATAACCCAAATACTAATAACTTAACATTGAAGATTCCATTTTGTATGTAATTGTCAACTTGTTTTAATTATAAAGCCCCAGACTTGACATTTTCATTACCTTCCAGCAAGTGTGACTGGTATGGTGAATATTTGCAACTGCTATAATGAATGAATGATTTATTATCTATACATTTGATCTCTAAAGATCTATTTTATAGAGAGCAGTGTGTAAACCTGAATCCTTGCTTTGGCTTTTGCAGGCTGTGATGGAGATTTATAACATGTTTAGAGCTCAGCTATCGGCAAAGAACACTATTATACTCTTTGAGGCTCTGCATGCTGTGGCATCACATGCTCACAAGATAAACAGTGATACTGAGCTTAGGTCAAAGCTATTGGAGCTAGGTCCTATGACTCAGATGGTGGATCCACCCTTACTGCGTCTCGAGAATGAATCCTATCATTTATGTCTTACTCTGCTACAAAATGTAATCTTGGATGGGCCTGTAGATGGTGGGGATAAAGAAGTGGAGGGCTACCTTGTTGATCTCTGCAGTGAGATTCTGCAAGTTTACCTTGACATAGCCAAATCTAGACTGCAGGTTCAGTCTTCGACTGGCGTCCAGTCACGGCCTTACTGGCTCATTCCTATTGGCTCGGGGAAACGGAAAGAACTAGCCTCACGGGCACCCATTGTTGTAGCAACTCTCAATGCTATATGTGGTCTCGGGAATCTCTCGTTCGAGAAGAATTTGGCTCATTTCTTTCCCCTTTTTGTGGGTCTCATAAGCTGCCAGCATGGATCTAGTGAGGTACAGGTCGCACTAAGTGACATGCTTCGTACATGGGTTGGTCCTGTTCTGCTTCGTTCTTGTTGAAGCCAACAGAAACTGATCATTATACTTTAAGGTATATGTAATTTTTCGAGCTTTCATTTCTAACAATTGTTTTTTTTTAATTTCATTGTATGCAATCATTTCAGATGTAATTGTTTTATGCATGAGGAGGTAGCTTTTGTTTGTTTTTTTTCCTTTTTTCCTTCGTTACAGAGTTGCCTGGTAATAGGTCTGATGTTGTAAGCTAGTGCTTTGCTCATTTCTAAATAATGGTCATAATATTATTTTTCCCTTTTTCGGATTGTCATATTTATAAGCAGCACCAATTCTTCCTTGCTTTTGTCTGAAAAGAGCCAACTGCCAGCATGTTAGACCATCTCTCATGGAAAGTGCACTGATCTCAACATGACATAATTTTCCCATCACTTTCTTAAAGCTTGAACATATATGGGCCAGCTAGACTTCTTCCACTGTCCTCTTGCTATAAACATGGATTGCTTTTTCATCGCCATTTCAAGCTTTTCTACTGCAACATAACTGGTCGTGTTGAGTTTTGTTTTTATGTGTCAAACTTCTTCATATATTGACAGCATCACTGTTTTTATTCCTTGATTCATACCATGTGTTTGTTTGTACACTTTCCCAAATGTTATAATACTAAAGTTCTCTATAATGCATATAGAGCATAATTGTATTTGTCATCTGTTTTGTCTTAAGAAGTATGTGAGATCATGCAATGTATTGGTAGCTCTTCGATCAATCACAAGGCTAATACAAGTCCATACTCCGCAGTCATCTGTTAAAGTGTTGAGATGAAGTTACCTGATAATACCATTCTTTATGTCCTACCCATCAGAATATAATGCTTAGCTGACAAGTTATCTTATTGCTGACACTCTTATCAGTTCCAGCTGTTGTACTTGCTGCATGAAGTAATATATCTCCGAAAGCATGGTTGGTTGTTAAACCCGATGCTTTAAAACTTAGCTGAAAAATCAGGCTGGTTTATTTGAAAGAAAAACTTGAAAACAAAGATAGAGGAGTAAAACATGCATACTTCAATATGCCCAAAAACCCTAAGAGCCCAGTGAGAGGGAGGAAAATGGCCTTCTTCGAGAAATGTTGTGCATATCTCCTAATTTCTATGTCTTGAAGTGGTTGGTTGCAGTTGGATATTCTATATTTTTAATGTATGAGATTCTAAATTTGCCTTTTCTGTGCTATGATATGTAGGGCACTTCTCCACACTGATAGTTTGGCTTGTCTGACACAGCAGGACACATTTCGTGATATGATGGACACTTCTCCACACATGGTAGTTACAAATGTGTGTAGACCTTTATTCACCTAAAAATATGCACAAAGTATGTAGTCCTTCTTTGTCAAAGTTAATTCTGTATAGGTCATTGTACTATTTTTGGTTCTATTATATGTGAATTATGGCTCAATATACATACATTTCAACACATTCCTATGTGTGTCCTCCTCTGGGTATGTTGAGGATTGCCATGTCTGGTACCCTGTGTTTGTGTCAGACCATGACACACTCGTGTCCATTTCTACGGATCATGATTTATCTCTGTTCTTTTCGTATAAAATACCTCGGATTTTACAGGACATGACAAGCTCGTGTCCAAAAAGTCTGGAGGTTAGCATGTCAATTGACTGGTTAAGGTATGAAACTTGGGTGACCTGGCTGATGTAGCAAGGGTCTCAAATGGGCACCGTTCATATGATTCATCTCAAACAGTAAAAGGTGCCGCTGGAAACGGGCAATGTAGAGAGATGTATCCTTGAATATTGTGTATCCAGTACAAAAGATGGTTGTGATGCCTTGAGCCACTTAAAATTAGAACATACTGCTAGCTCGTGCACTATATACATAAATTGGAGGTGCACAAGCACGGAGGGTTTCTATGAAACATGATAAATGGAATCCAGGACGCGGGTACAAGGTATAGTGCTATCTTTAGATATGAGAGTACCTGTAGTCATAGATATTAGCTACTTTGACCTTTGGGTTGAATTTTCTTGCCAGGTTAACAACATAAACAAGTTCCCCCTAAAATCATGAGATCTGCATTGGATTGGATCAGACAATGTCAACAACAGGTTTTTCATCTTAACATCAAAATTCTCCAGTTTGGAAGATGAGATGGCTACGGTCTTCCTAACCTTCAGTATTGTCACACTCCAAGTGAATAGTCTCGTTGTAGGATGTGCATTGGGAAAGTCTTTGAGTTTGGGATATGTAGTAGTTCTCATGAACTACCTAGCATTTTTTTAGAAGGAAGTGCGAAAAAAAAATCTATGGTTGAGCGTGCTCGAGTGAGAGTAATCTCATGATGGGTCTAGTTTCAACTCTGATATTTGTAATGTTCCGAGCGAGTACTTCTCACAGAGTGTGCAAAATTTAAGTGCCATATGGAGCTAAGTGCTATAGAAGCCTCTTGAATCCATGAGAGATACCTCTAGAAGCCATGGAGCCACCTATAGAATTTCATATCTCTTGGTAAAGTATTAGTACTTTTACGACGCCATACACTAAACAGGAAGAGATTGTCATAGTCCAAGTGAATAGTATCGTATAAACTCAAGAATCGATTATCTTTACTATATAATCACCATTCTTTTGATTAGAATGCCAATTTGTTAGGGACTCACATTCTGTGTCACGTCGAAACAAAATTTAATCATACATTTGCAAATCTTTTAACCAGGCTTAAAAGCTAGCCATTCATTTACATTCTATTCATTTACATTCTATTTCAAAAATGAAGTTTGAATAAGAAAAAAAGCATATATTAGGATTTATTAGGGTTCCTTATCTCAAAAAAAAAATTGAAATAAAAGAAACAACATTTATTGGAGAAAAAAACATAATACTTATCCTAAGAAGATTAAATATTTCTTCCTTTTTAATTCAATATTAGAATTCTTTAGAATCAAAAGGCTTATAAAGAGATATAAAGAGAGGTACATAGATGGATCCTAAATAAATTTTATTTTACACCTATATGTTGCACGTGCATAGAACGTGCCAAAATCTAGTAGCTAGTGTTTTCGAGGGAGGAGTTGCAAAAGAAACTATATTTAAGCGTACGCAGACGAGGTCAAGATGGGTAACCCTCTATGAAGTTCTCGCTTGGGGCATTACAGGTATGACATGCATCCATCATGGTTTGGTTATCGCCTAAGAAGTTTACATAACTAGACAATTTGAAGATAAGAATGACATTTGTGCTTGACACTATCAGAATTGAGATAATAACACGAACAATAAGGGGAAGTTGAATCATCTTGGCTCACGGATCAAATTTTGTTCCTTTTAATTTATCACTAAATATTTGATGTAGGAGATCAAAGCAGGAAAACTGGGTAGGATTGTCGACAACTTTCATTAACTATCGACAAACTGAAGTGCAACTGTCAACAACCTCAATTAGCTGTCGACAGACTGACTTTGACAGCTGCAACTGGAGAGTTGGGACTATACAATCTGTCGACATGACTTTTTCACTGTCGACATGCCGAGATTGAGGAGCTAAATGATTCAGACTTTGTCGAAAAGCAGGGAGACTCTGTAGCTTGTGTTGTTTAGAGATTGCTATGCAACCAGAAGGCCCCCCGATACTACACAACGATATCAAATTTTTTACTCAAGTTCGGTCAAGAACAAGGTATGCAACCTCATCATTGATAATGGAAGCTGCGAGCACATCATGTTTAGAGCACTTGTAAATCATTTGAAGTTAGAGATGGAATCACATCCTCATCCTTACATCATTGGTTGGATCAAGAAGGGTCCCTCCATCAAGATAACAGATCTTTATCATGTTCCTATTTCAATTGGCAAATTTCATCAAGATTTTATTGCTTGTGATGCAGCTGATTTTTTTGGGGAGATCATGGCAACTTGATGTTGATGCAACCCATAAAGGTAAAGAAAACATCTATTTATTCAATTGGAAAGGCAAAAGAGTTGCCATGAGACCAATCCATCTACTCCAAAGATTACAAAAGAAAAAGAGCTTAAATTCATATTCATATGCAAGCGAGGCGAAATTTTGGTGGAATCAAAGGAAACAAAGCAAGGATTTGCTTTAGTGATAAAGGAAGAAGTTTCTCCACTCGCTGAAATTTTTAAGAAGATGAAACCATTGTTAGAAGAGTTTAAAGGAGTTGTGCACGACAAGCTTCTAAAAAGATTACCATCCATGAGAAGTATCCAACATCATACCCTGAAAGTCCGGTTCGGGTTGGAATCTCTTCTTTCTTATCGGATTTGATTTTACATAGATCTGTTTAAGTTTCAATGAGAGTTATTTTTTAAAGTGTATTTCAATTTTATTAGATGCAAAATGAAAATTTATATACTTGGCTTTTATAATAATATAATCAAGTTCTCATTTTTATAATTTTATTAATTTAAATATAATGAAATGTATGATGATAAGTATCATTTTATAACATTTACTCTCTTTTTAGGTTTGATATCGGGTTTCGGTTTGAAATGGTCATATCCTAACCTGACTTGATAAGAATTTCAGGCCTAACTTTTAGATCCGAACCCGACCTGCTTGTAAATAATCAGATCGGGCTTTTGGGTACCATTTACAACCTTACCTGTAACCAGTGGATTATAGTGGATTCTCCTCATGTTTTTTTTCCTATTTGGGTTTCCACGTAAAATTCTCGTGTCTCTCTTTTTCTGTGCTGTGTATTATTTTTACTCACATATTGCCCACTTCTCTACTCTCGCTTGCGGTGAGGATCGATCGTCCGATCGCTTGCTGTGAAAAATCTCCGCTACAAATTGGTGCTTTCGTTGAGAGCTGAGTCCCAAAATTCAGATCTCTCCCCTACCAAACTCATCTTCAAAAAGCCTTTCTAATGAGCCATGACCCCGAAGAAGCAGCCAACCACCGACAATGAGACCACATTCAAAGGCAAATTTATTACCCCCGCTGGGGACATCAACCCTCGGAACAACCTCAACCTCAGCCCTGTGGAAGAGTGTCGCCACGCCTTCGCGGG
Organism: Agave tequilana; assembly: GCA_038442645.1. Taxonomy (NCBI): domain Eukaryota; kingdom Viridiplantae; phylum Streptophyta; class Magnoliopsida; order Asparagales; family Asparagaceae; genus Agave; species Agave tequilana. The sequence continues at coordinate 59,416 of JAVJIF010011204.1, read as the reverse complement.
GGGCAACTGGAGACGCCCTTTCATCATCGATGTATGAAGGCCAACTCCAACTGTCCGCTGATATGAAGGAGGAGATGACGAAGCAGCAAGTTCTATACGACCACGTGCGGGAGCAAGCGATGCTCGATCGAGAGAACGTAGCCTGCGAGCGGGAGGAGTTGAAGCATTTAAACGATTAGCTCCTTACCCAGACCACGACCCTCCAAGGCACCAATGGCCGCCTCCACCGCCAGATGGGCCCACTATCGCAGAGGCCAAGTCAGCGAACACACCAAAAGCTGGAGGCGTTCCAGAACAGCCTCCCCTACTCCTTCAAAATGATCCGATGGCGGGTCAAGTTCATCTCATCATCATACGAGAGATCAACATGATCACTCTGGGAGAAGGGTAGAGAGTTCGTCCGTGTTCAGAATCTCCACAAGTTTGTATAGAAGCGAGTCGAAGAAGTAAGAGTGCCGCACAAGTTTGTATAGAAGCGAGTCGAAGAAGTAAGAGTGCCGCATCACGGCAGACTCAGAGCCATCATCACTGATGCACCCAACTCTCCCTTCTCCGAGGACATATTGGAACATGAATTTTCCAAGAAGTTCAAGATTTCGACATTTGATTGCTACTCTGGTCAGAGCGATCTGGTCCAGCATCTCCTCTAGTATTAGGAAAGATGGTAATTCATGTCAAAAATGACTCGATCTTGTGCCAGATCTTTCCCTTGAGCTTGAAGGGAGTAGCCTCCTATTGGTTTTACTCTCTTTCGCTATGCTCGATACACGACTGCGAGGATCTCACCAAGTTGTTCCTCTCTCAATACTCCCGCCAAGAGTTCAAATAGAACAACCATCATCTCCTCTTCGTCAAGATGAGACCCTCCGACAGTCTCAAGACGTACATTGGTTACTTTCAAAATCAACTAGCCAAATTACACAACTGCAGCGAGGACGCCTCCGCTCTCGTGTTCACCGGCAGGCTACGGCCACCCACCCGCTGTACAAGCATCTGGTGAAGTGCAACGTCACCCGTTGGAGCGAGGTCCTCTACTGAGTCCACCATATATCCAGTTGGAGGAAGCAATGAAAAATTCCGCCATCAAGTCTTACAACCGCGGTAATGACGGAGCAAAATTAAAGTTGCAACACAGAGACCCCTCTATCAACAACCAGGGTCGCGGGCGTGGTGCTTTCAAGAAGCAACCATTCCCGGACCATCAGTAGAGTCCACTCTGAACTTACTGGGTAGACGACAGCTTCACCCCAATGAAGCTCCTGTTCCAGGACGTCTTCAAAGCCATCAAGGGTCAACCCTCGATGAAGTGCCCGAAAGTGAAGCCACACGATCTTGCTCGTCGCGGAGCGAAAGACTATTGCTCCTTTCATGACTGTAAGGGACGCCAGACTTCCCAATGTCGGTCCCTCCGCTAGTATCTCGAAGACCTTGTCCGGCAAGGATATCTTCAGGACTGCATCCTTACATTCGAAGCTCTCTTTGAGATAGAAAGACAACATGGGACCCCATCTCCAGCTTGACTACAACACATGGTCACTCAGTATCAAACGGTTGACTAACACCAACCCGACAAATATGATCAAGAAAATTCTTTCAATGGATAATACTCCCTATATCTCATTTCAATTTTCATGTATTTTATTAAAATCATTTTTTAAAAATACATTCCGACTCCTAATTGTTTCCTTACATTCTTCTTAGGATCCGTGGAGCCTACTCATCAGTTACTCGGCCAACCTACAAGCTCTTCTCTCCGCGGTACTATGGTTGCATGTCCGAGGAGGGATTCCCCCACTCGAGATCTACAACATCTCCTGGCTCCCTACATCCTTTGCAGGATCTGCTAACCTACTCACCAGCCCCCTGCGACCTACTCACGAGCACCTTTTTCTGGAGACATCTACTTGCGTGTTCTGAGGTCGGACGCCCTCACTCGAGAACGATAATACAAGCATTCGTCTCCAGATCCTCTCCGGCTCCTCCCTAATGTGGCCACTGCCAGTCCACTCTGTAGATGAGGGCCTCCCAGCTCGTAGACCTCCATCTGTGTGTTCTGAGGAGGGAAGCCCTCACTTGAGAACGATTTACACAAGCATCTACCTCCGGGCACTCTCTGGCTCATCTCTGATTGGACAACTGCCCTCGAAAGTCTCATTCTCAATCATGCAACGGCCACCTTCAAGGCTCATCCCTGGTTAGACAACTACCGTCCTTAAGGTTCATTCCCAATCGGGAAATTTCTAGGCTCATTCCTGATCGGGCAACTACCATCCATAAGGTTCATCCCCGATTGAGCTACTGCCAGTTTGTCTATGATCCGAGGATGGAAGCCCCACTCGAGAATCATAGTGCATGCACCTATCTCTGGGTTCCTAAGGCTCATTCCCAATTGAGCAACTGCCTTCCCAACTTCATAGCTGAGGGCTCCCTTCACTCGTAATCCTACGCTCGCGTGTTTTGAGTAAAACCCTCACTCGAGAACGATAGCGCCAATATCAGCCTCCGATCTCCCCTTGGTTTAGCCCCTCCCGGTTGGGCAGCCAACCAAACGGCCCGGTTTATCTCCGCAACTGAAGTTCTCACTTCACTCGAAGATCAATGTCTGTATGTTCTCAGAGATGGAGACACCATCTGGAGACGTTAACGCGACACATCACATTCTTGCCATCCGGAAGTCGGGCCTCCAAAGGGGTATGATCATTCCACAATACAAACTAGACAAAATCTAAATATGACTCAGTTATTTCTATTACAAATACATGCAATTGCATTTCATTAAGTTTCATTATGTCATTACATCTTACAAATGAAATACATGAAATCATTTACATCTCTGTGTTTACTTTCTGAAAAAATATAGAAGATCCGAGAACCTATCCTACCACCATTTACAGACCTCTGATACAAGAATAACAAAGATTTGTTCATCGGCGGAGATCTTTCGAAGGCAGTCTTCCATCCTCGTCAGGGCCATGGCTTTTGAGCAGGCAGTTATATGCTTCGACAGCAGCTCACACGCCTCCAAGGCAGCCAGGCCAATACCGCTCACCGCGTCGATCCCTAAGGAGCCCTCCAAGAGAGAGGCAACGTCGTCCAACCAGACGGACTCTGACAAAACACACCAGAAGGAAAATAGCATTTCTCTGCGACGGTGTTCTGAGGAAGAGATCAGGCTCGGGGGTGGGAAACAATTCACCAGTACATCCCACTGAAGCTATCCCTTATTTCCTCCCTCGTACACTCTATATGGAGGGAGGTCAGATCTCTTAGAACAATCCTCGTTTCCAAAAAATTGGGTGACTCGGAACGAGATCGTTAGCTCCAATCGAAGCAGGCCACCAAGTAATCGCCCCCTGCGACAGATCCATATCACAAAAACTGATATTTTGCGACACGCTCATCACAAAGAATGGCATATTGCGTCAACCAGACTCTCAAACTACTGGGACTCGACCACCATCCTCTCCACCTTTCCTTTTTCCATCCAATGAAGAAAAGAACGACAAGACAACAGAGGAGGAATTCAGAGACAGAGATTTCTCAGAGGAGAGGTTACTTCCACCTGAAGGATCCAGCCTATTTATAGATAAAGGAGCTAAACCATCTCCAATTCAAAGTTCTCAATCCCTGAAAAATCGGTTCATATCACGAGATTTTCGGTCAACCTAAAAGGTATAATATCAACCGATGCTCCCTCACTATCTCATCATCATTGCACCAGGATCTGAAGGGAATGCATAAAGGAACCAAATCGATCGGTACGTCGACTGTTAGCCATCAGTGTGATCTCCAAGTTAATCCAGAAGAATCTACATTAATGATCCAAATCTTTTCTTGCCCACCAGTATCAAAACGAGCTTAAAGCACCAAAGAATTTCTTACCAACTCCGCGTTTCTGACCTCTTTTGCAGGCTCTGACAAGCGGAATACCGGGGAGTATCTGTAGTGGTTAAAATTTATCCTCACAGGATGATGACACATGCCCTGGCAACCAGGAGCCTCTGTCACTCTGGAGCCATTGCAGAAGCCGCTCTTCTCTCCGAGGATGCTTCCATCATGCTAGCTCCAATCTCTCAGTCATCCCGGAGCTCCCCTATTCCGGAGACTTCAGCTCTGTATAAGACAACCACAATAACAGATCATCCCTAATCTCCGTCTTTCATTGCACCACAACAACAAATCATCCCTGATCTCTGTTTTCAGTTACGCAGCCTGATCTTTTTTCACGTTCATAACGTGAAGCACACTCTAGCCTGGATAGTTATGGACAGAGGCAGGTTTCTCTGCATGCAATCCCAATAATCAAGCACCAATTATCACGACCGTTGCAACAAATCAACACATGCAGATCATGCAGTTACGAGAATCATGCCCGTACCGTCCACCCCCATGCACGCAGATCAGATCAAGTGTGAATAGACCTCAAGTGAGAAGGGGATGCTCTTTTTTTCTTTTTGTTTTGAGAAAATCCCAGCACTAGGACTATGGCATTCAACCTATGTAAATACTGTAACCATTGAATTATAGTGGATTCTTCGCTCCATATTTTTTTCCGATTTGGGTTTCACATAAAATCTTGTCTCTTTTTTCTGTGTTGTGCATTATTTTTACTCACACACTCCCCACTTTCCTACTCTCGCTTGTGGTGAGGATTGACCATCTAATCACTGGCGGCGGAAAATCTCCCCCACAATTAGCAACCATGCTTGAACTTAAATTTTGAATTTGAAATGCTAACAAGTGTGCTTGGCATGCTCCTCCATTTCTCTTTCTTCTAACCATTCCCTGTCACATTTTCTTATTGCCTTACTAATGAGCTTAATACCATTTACCCTATATACCCCCCTTCTTTCTCTCCATGATTCATTGAAAGCTTCTAGAAGTTATGTCACCCGCTATTAGTACTACTGAGCTCCCCTGTTCTAAATATCGGCCGAGTCGGCCGAGATATCATCCGATATCTCCTTTTTGTGCCTGTTGCCGATACGATATGAGGAAATCGTTCGCCATATCGTTTGCAACAAAAAACGGCCGATATTTAAAATATCCCTCGATAAATTGCCCGATATTGGCCGATAAATTGTCCGATATATCGCTCGATATGAAATAACTTATTTATTGCACGACTGCGTGCCAATGTACATTGTTTTTTACTGTCTTTGCAAAAATATTCCATCATTTTTATTAGGTAGATGATATTTATGACTCTAAACCAACTTTTACTTATCAATATTTCATTATATATAATATCTGATATGAATACCCGATATGCGCGCGTATCCCCGATATCTCCCCCGATGTCCGATATCCGATATGAAAAACCCCCATCCGATACGATCTCGATATCCGATATTTAGAACCTTGCTCAGCTCGAGGGGTAGTCTTTAATGATAAAACTTTTATGAAATGAGAGTAAAAATAACTTTGAGTTGAAAGGAAAGATTTGAAATTTTTTTGAAATATAGGTCAGAATCTTTGAATCTTTATAGAGTGAGAAAGAGAGAAAATACACTATATTAAAAAATTGACAATGTTGGAAGAGTAGGAGAGAGATATTTCATTCTATAATAAACAATCTTTGCATATATATATTGTTCAAGAAAAAAATAGATTCGGTTAAAGTGACCTTGAGGGATATTTTCCAAATTGTTTTGAAACTCAAAAGAGTTGTACGGCATATCTTTGATGGAGGGCCTTTTCCAAATATTTTCGGAACTCAAATACATAGCAGAAAACTTCTTTGAGATGGCACTGTCGTGAATTCCATCTTTTCGTGATGAAGGGGATGAACAGTAGCCCTTGTGAATTTTGGGGGATTTTCTCTTTTTTGTTCTTTTCTTTCTTTTTTTTGACTTTTTTCTTTTTTTAATTTTAAGAATAGATCTAGGTTTGATCTAGTTTTTTTAAAGGGAATTAGGAAAAGAGTGGGAATTCGACTCTGATACCAAATTGAATGGGACAGGAGGACTTTTTGAGTTTGTGATGGGGATTTTTTTGGTGAATTGGGGGAAAATAAGAATTTGGGGGAAGGATATGATCACGGATTGCAATCTGGATCTTGACTTCACCGTCTGAGCAGATTTGGGGAAAGGATATGATCACGGATTGCAACCCAGATCTTGACTTCACCGCTTGAGTCGATTCAGTCCATGAGATTAAACCTAACAAAATAAGTTTTACAAGAAAACAAAATTTTAATCAATTTATCCTTACTTTCAAATTTCAATACATAACTATATATAGCCTACAATAAGTGCACCATACATGCAGTAATTGATAAAATCAGATCTACCCAAATCTAATTTAAATAACCCCTAAATCTCAATCAAATCTATTCAAATCTAAACTTAAATAAAAATCTTAAATCTGCTAAATTTGAACTGCTCGATTTCCCCAACCACATTGGCTATATGTTATAGGAGAGAAGGGATAAGGGGCTTACATGTGAGAGTAGGATTAAGTTGCTTATTGAAACCTTTGTTGTTCTGGATACGCACAACAAAGCATAGTACCCACAGAGTTTGTCCCCACACTGTAGTTTTGCCTTGCTATTTGAAAGGTTTTGTTGTCATTGTAACGACATGTACACACACACACACACACACAATGGGAGTAAAATTAGTTGCTACGTTAAAGGCATTGTTGTCGTCATTATGGCATATGTGTGCACACATACTGCCCACAGAGTAGGATGTGGTTGCTACTTAAGAGGGTTTGCTGTTGTCACTATGGTGCGTATGCGTGCACATGCACAAATGGTGCTATATACAAATTGAAAACCCACTTTGTTTATCTTGTGGCATTTAGAGTGTTTGAAATTTGAAAACAAAAAATAAAGTGATCATGAGTTATTTTCCCTATTGACCAAGTGGGCAGGCGTAAAATGGATGGCTGCAGCTAACAGGTTGTTGTTTAGATGTACAGTGTAGAATGTTTTGTACCAAGACAAATTGGCAAGTAGGAGTTTCAAAGCACTAGATCATGATTATGTTTAGATCGTCCATATATATTTTCCAAACCTTAATGTAAGACCTAGCCATTGGTTTTTTGTATTTGATATGTAGGAAACAAAGTACATCATCGTATCTTTTTCTTTCTTTTATCTTTTTCAGACGATCAAAATGATTTAGATCAACGTGAATAGTGTGATTTGCAAATTTGAATAGCTCACCGTCCAATTTGAATGGCTCACTGTCCAATTTGAATGAGAATGAATTGCTTCAAATTCTTCTGTAAGTAGCCAGGCCTAACTCTGTACACAAAAAAACGAAAAAATGCGCGCGCGCAGAGAGAGAGAGAGAGAGAGAGAGAGAGAGAGAGAGAGAGAGAGTCATTGATATGTTGGACCAAGACTTGTGTTCACTCGCCCACTGCCCTCGCCCTTGATCTTCAGTTTTGGTTCCATCGAATGCAGTCAAGGAGAGATTCCAGATTTAGTTCCTGTTGATTTCCTTGTAAGTGAGAGACGTAGGATCTATGTGTCTCTGTGCCTCTTGGATTACCTCGAGCAAATAGGGAAAAAGCAAAGACAAACAGAGGAAGAACAGACGATGGGGAGATCTTGTTTATCTCCATCAAGTAATCCTGGAATCCATTTGCTTTATCTTAATGATGTCAGAACCCTCACGACCCTTGCATGATAAAACATATTACATGTATGGTTGCGACGTTGCTTGCGTTTCTAGTCTAATAGACATGCATGATTTTGATTTTATGTATATTAATTTCATGATGGGATTCAGAATATCCCTCTCCGCTCATGATAGGCTGATATTTGTTTTACAATGCTGATAGCAGGAGTTTCCCTCTGCAAATGTGTACACTTTTTTGTCTTGATTTTTTGTGTCTGCATAAATAGATAATCTGTCTCGTCTGGAACTCACCATGAAGTATAAACAATTGCTTGTAGTTTCTATTGAATGCAACCGCTACCAACATTTTTTTTTCATTCCTAGAAAAGATCATAGTTTCAGGAAATGTAGGTAATGTGTATTACATGAGAGACATATAAGCCGGGTGTGAGCTGACATTTTTGTTATCAGTCACGTTCTGTGGTGCAGTGCACCCTCACTTTTCTGAATTGTGAAATCTCTCTACGATGGGTTCAAATTAGAGCAGCTTTAAAGATTCTGCTACAAGAAATGATTTCATGTGTTAAAAGTGTGTGGAGCTTGTACTGAGGAGTGTAGACCTGGATTGTTTACCTTATTGTTTGCTTGTCTTCAGGGTGCAAGTAGAAGTCTTTATGCCTTCAACAGGTTAAATGCACGTAAAGTTTATATAGATCTGAATAGTCATAAACCTTGTCTATTTCCTTTGTCTACTTCTAAAAAGTTCTATGTCAGTGCGCATCTAATGTTGTCGCTTTTTTTTTCTCAGGTTTTCTATAAGCTTGATGATGAATTTTAGTGATTTTTGGAGAATGGGAGTTCAAGAGGAGCACGCCAAGGTCGCTGGCTCCGCCTGGGGTTTCTTAATGTGTGCTCCACCCAGTTCCTGGTTTTACTGTGCCCATCAGTGGGCTAAAAATGCCCCAAGCGAGGGGAAAGATTCGTCTGAGCACCCACATTTACGTGATTTTCAAGCTGCCACCGTGATCGTGATCTTTTATGTTTGTTTTCTAAGCTAAGCTTAGTGTGTGATAATAGCAGAGGGAATTCGAGCAAGAGTTGAGCGTGTGCCTTGTAAGATTTCGTTGCTGCATCTGCAAAATTTGGGGATTTAACCAGTGGAGGTACTCTGCGGCGATTCTAAATTGATTTTTGCAGGGGATTCTCAAATTTATGGTGGGGGTGATAGACGAGAGAAAAAAAGTATATTCTCCAAAAGAAAGGAAAAAAAAAGAGAGAGAAAATGGATGGATATTATTTTGCACACGGTGGAAAAGAGAAGCACAAGGATATATAATTATCGGTAGAAAGTTTCTATACATAATCAAACTTGGTTAGGATTTCATCAGACTTGCATTATTATTCTAATTTATTATGCTTTTCTAAAGGCATGTCAAGGATACGATCTAAATGCTCGTGTTTTCACGTGTATTCTGAAACAAATGGAATGCTGCATCTTGTGACCGCAACTGTGTATTAGAAGAGTATTGTATTTGTTTGCTGGCTGTAGATAGAATTGACTACGTGAAATTGGTGCCCAGACACAAAGTCTGCAGACCATGTTTAATGTGGCCTTTACCCCGATTGGTTAATCTGATTCGTAGTACTCAATAGAACACAAACGATTCTACATGTCTTTGTGTGATGGAAGTTGTAGCCCTGCTAAAAACAGGAGGCGAACATGATTAGGCTGACCTCTTGTCTGTTCAAGTGAATACACCCAAAGTGATAAGTTTGAAACTGAAAATTGGGTTTCTAAAGGTGTAGCAGTTTCTACCTACCATTAGCCTATACATGTGGAATGCACGTATATAATAAGAAAGAAAAAAGACCATTTTTTTCGCTCCCATCACAAGAATGGAGGAGAGAACTAATTAGACATAGCAATTACTGCCTACTTTAATTTCATTTAAAGTGGTTGGGCGCGCTAAAACAATCTCAATAGATGAATGTAATTACAAGATGACTTCAATATTGGATGGTTTGCTTTTTAAATTGGCACTTTGCAAGTGAGAGAGATGAGATACAATCAGGTTTTTTTTTTGTTTTTTGATAGTCTGAAGATACACCGACTCCTATCTTCTTCGGTACATGCACCCAGTTGCATCCCTTTGCATAATAGCAAGGAGTCCTGGGAAGTTCTCATGCCAAACTTGATCGTCTCTAGTTGTGCTTTGGCAAGTCAGTCAGCAGCTTCGTTCGCTTCTCTGAAAATATGTGAGATTCTGACACTCGACGCTTAAGTTCTTGCCGTTATTCACGAGACATCCGCCTCTATCTCCATTCTCTTCTATCAATGCCTTCACCACATTGAGGGAGTCACCTTCAACCCAAACTCTTTGCTCTGGCAAATTTGCTTTGATCAACACAATCCTTCCCAGAGCCCACGTAGCTCCGTCGCATTCATGACCTTTTTTAGAAGATGGACAGCCCTTGCCACAAATGGCTAACCAGTCTCACTTCTAATAACAAAGCCATCTCCTGCTTCTTCCGACCTTGTCCTCATAGACCCATCACAGTTTAGCTTCACCCATGAAGAGGAGCAAGAAGCTTGCATTCACAATATTGCTCCTCCACTTGCCTCACCCTCACATTGCTAAATCCCCAACTCCGCCAGGTTTTTCTATCTTCCTCTGCAGCTTCCACCTCCTCCTTAAGCTTAAGGTGTTCAATTGACATAGCGAGACCCTTTTCAACGATTCTCCGAGGCTCCTCCGCCTTGCCTTCAAACATCAGCGAGTTTTGATCTTTCCATATGCACCACACAATGTTCGCAATCACTCCCTGTCTGAATGCTTTTAGTATCCCCTGTCCCATAGCCATTGCTCTGCAACACTTTGCTCCAGTCATTAAAACTCACTGGCTTATCGTCAATGTTCAACTTACACCAAGCTAGCTCCAAGCAGATCTGAGATTTCCCACATTTCCATATCAAATGATCGATTGATTCATCTACCTCCATGCAACGAGAGCAAATAGTATTAACATTCATCCCTCTCGCCCCCAACACTTGCTTGCTGGGTAGCGCCTTAATCCACCTGTCATTAACTGCATCAATGTCTACGAGGGACTTTCCATTAATCCACCTGTCATTAACTGCATCAATGTTCTCACCATTGCCCACTTCCCATTCCATCGAGTCTTCAATTACTTCTGCACCACGACATAGAGCTCTCCAAGCCCAGGAAGAACCCAGCCTCTGTATTAAATAGCAGTACTCATTCTGCACCCCATATTTATGTTTCATGAGGTTAGCCCACATTGAGTTGCTCTGGGCCCATCTTACAGCATTCTTAGCTTGTAGAGCAATATAATATTCTCTCATAGTTCTAAATTCTACCTCTCCCATTTGCTTTGGCCTGCAAAGTTTGTCCCAGCTCACCAAGGCAGGTCCCCTGCTACTGCCATCTTTGCCCCACAGAAACAATCTAAACTCACTCCTCTAGGATTTGAGGATTCGCTACCTTCGGTATCAAGGCAATGGAATTAGACTTCCATTGAATAGGCAGACTTCCCGAAGCAGCAAAGTGGCAGACCTCTTCAAACATGTCCTCACTTAACAACGTCCCAATATGTTTCCATCAGGTCCTGGGGCTTTATCACCAGAGAGAGCTTTGACCACCTCTTCCACTTCATTCAGAGTGAAGTCCTTGCACAACTCCACCCCCTCCTCCTCAATAAGCTTGGGAATATTATACCTCCGTGGTGTCCCACCCGCTTCAATTGATCCCCACTTCTCTCTGAAATACTCAATAAACACTTTGCCAATATTTACAGAAATATTATCCAAATATAATTATTTTATTGGAGACGCAGCTGTGTCTGGTCTGAGCTGAGGAGGATGTTCTTTGGTGTTCTAACGCAGGCGGTGAGGGGGTTGTGACACTTCCCAGCAAACTACCTTCGTGTTGTGTGGTGTGCATGCTAGTCCAATTGACGATAAAAGAGCTGAGTTGTGGCGTGCCTGGGTACTATTTGCATCAGTGGATTACCTACTATCGTCATGGGGGACTTCAATGCTCTGCTTGAAGCTTCAGAGAAGAGTAGTGGTATTTTGAGAGGGGACAGGGGTACCCTGGATTTCAGAGAGTTTGTTAACACTAACTCGCTGATTGATATGGGTTTCTCTGGCCCTCCGTTTACATGGTGCAATGTGCAGCATCGGCGAGCTCGAAAGTGGGAAAGGTTTGATAGAGGACTCTGCAACATCCGATGGCTTAAGGAAACCCCTGGAGCTGAAATTTTCCATCTGGCACGTGTGGCGAGTGATCACAGACCTCTACTGCTGAAGACCAATGTGTTTGGAATTGAAGAATATAAAGGTGAATCTTCGAGTTGAATTATGGCAAGATCCGTTGATGGAATCAACCGGATGATGGTTGGAGTGTATTCTCCTTCCATTTGTGATGAACGTGGTATATTCACATGTTCAATTCCGACTTCGAATGAATGAGATATTCAAGTCCAAAGATTGCCTAATTCAAAGCCAAAACGGGACTAAAGGTAGCTTAAAGCATTTAGTCCCACATTGGCCGTGGGATGGAAGTTTGTGGTGTATAAATAGAGAAAAATGAGAATAAAGGGCGTGCCCTTTGGGTACTTGGAGTTTTCGCGCGCGAAAAGGAGGGAACTATGCACGTACGTACGTACGCGCACGCGCGCCGCCGCTGGCGGCGGCCGGGCTCGGGCTCGGGTTTGGGTTTGGGTTTCCCTACCTGGCCTGATTCTTTTTGAATCGGGTCGCAGGTTATGAACCAGTCCAGGCCAGATCCAAACGGTGCGAACCAGACCCGCTCCGCCAACAGTTGCGAACCAGTTGGATTGCCAACGGGTGCGAACCAATTAGACAGCCAACGGGTGCGAACCAGTTGGACTGCCAAAGGTTGCGAACCTGTTGGCTAACCAAAGGTTGCAACGGTTGGGTCGAAAGGGTGCAACCTTTCGTTCGGGTTCGAACCTGTTGGGCCCTCCTATTCCGCTATAAAAAGGACTCCATGTTCTCAATTGAGAAAAGAACCAAATCTGAGACTCTTTCTCTCTTTTGAAAGATCTCTCTCTCTCTCTATAAGTTCAGACTTCGGTTCTGAACTGGGCTCCAGCGAAGTGGGGAATCCACGACTTCCAGAGCGACTTCCAACGAAGTGGGAATCCGCGACTTCCAAGTGAAGTGGGAATCCGAAGCAACTTCCTAAAGGAGATTCTACCAAAAAATTCTTCAACCTTCCTACGTCCTCAACAGTGGGTGTTCCTCCAAAAGAGTAAGACAAATATTCATTTGAAATTTGTCGTTATACCGCTGTTTTGCTAATCCTGTGTAGGTACTGGTTGACTACGGTTCGACCGTACGGTGATTTGGTAGTGCTATCCAAATACCGTGAAGAAGTGTTGTATCTTGGGAGACCAGCGTCCATTATCCCGTTAGCACCGGTGCGGGGGACGTAATTGTCTTAAGGAGATTCGCTGTAAAGCGTACCTCACTTCAATTACTGTATAAGTGGACTAAGTCCTTTATACAGGGGATATACTTCACAGTATATCGAGATTAACTTAGATTCAGTCTAAGTGATACTGTATAATTGGATTAAGTCCTTTATACAGGGGATATACTTTACAATATATCGAGACTGACTTGGATTCAGTCTAATTGGTGCTTAAACTAAGGAAGGAAATTGAAAGGTGGTTCTTAAATTAAGGAACGTTCTTTTGAACGGAAAACCTCCCACCTGATATTTGCCGACCTGGCCAATTAGATTGTTGATATCTCAGTGATCTTGATAAGTTGTCAGATTGATTCTTGTTAAGCAGAATACCCAACAATCTTAAGACAATTATTATTGAAGTTACTAACTTCAGTTCTGCTTGAACTTGCAGAAGATGTCTGAGACAAATCAAGATAGCTCAAGTAAGGCACCAAACATGCCGTTACAAGCTATGATGCTAACTCCACTTCCTAACCCGAAGTCGGAGAAGCCAGGAAAATTTGATGGCACAGAATTCAAGAGGTGGCAACAGAAGATGCTCTTCTACTTGACCACTCTTCATCTGGCCAGATTCCTGGAGGAAGATCCACCAGAGCCTGCAACTGATGCATGGACTCAATGTGACTTCCTTTGCCGAAATTATGTTTTAAATGGACTGGATGACTCTCTTTACAATGTCTACAGTTCTATCACAACGGCAAAGAAGTTATGGGCCAGTCTTGACAAGAAGTACAAGACTGAAGATGCTGGTACCAAGAAGTTCGTCGTTGGACGATTTCTGGAGTACAAAATGGTGGATAGCAAGACTGTCATCAGTCAGGTGCAAGAGTTCCAACTTATCTTGCACGAGATAGAAGCTGAAGGTATGATCCTACCTGAAATTTTTCAGGTTGCTACTATCGTGGAGAACTCCCACCTGCGTGGAGAGATTTCAAGAACTACCTTAAGCACAAGCGAAAGGAGTTAAAGTTGGAAGATCTCATTGTGAGGCTTCGTATTGAGGAGGACAACCGCAAGTCCGAGAAAAGGAGCAGTAAGAACTCCTACGAAGCAAAAGCAAATGTGATCGAGGACTCAAGGGGAAAGCGTCTACTTCCAAAGGCTTAAAGCGGAAGAAGATTTCCCAGGGGTACAAGGGCAAGGTCCAAGAAGGCAAGAACATGCGCTTCAAGGGAACCTGCTACATCTGCAACAAAGAGGGGCATAAGGCGAATGAATGTCGCAGCCATCTCAATGTTGCAATGATGGACAAAAAGTCTATGTATTTGTATCCGAAGCTTATAAATAAAAGAAATTCTTCTGTTTATTTGCTTGAGTCTCCTAATTTGTGGCATGCTAGATTAGGGCATGTAAATTACAAGTCTTTGAAGAACTTGTCTAATCTGGGATATATTCCTAAACTCAACTTGGAAGAAATTCGCAAGTATGATGTTTGTGTTGAGGCCAAGTTGGCTAAAAATTCATTTCACTCAATAGATCGAAATACAGAACCTTTAGGGTTAATCCATAGCGATCTATGTGACTTGAAGTTTATGCCAACTAGAGGCGGTAAAAAGTATTTCATTACTTTTATCGATGACTGTACAAGATACTGTTATGTGTATCTTTTGAACAGTAAGGATGAGGCAATAAATATGTTTACAACATATAAAGCCGAAGTTGAGAATCAACTCAACAAGAAAATCAAGATTCTAAAATCCGATAGAGGCGGAGAATATGAATCAAATGATTTTAGTGAGTTATGTGCTAGTTTTGGTATAATACATCAAACTACAGCACCATACACTCCTCAGCAGAATGGAATTGCTGAACGGAAGAACAGAACTTTGAAAGAGATGGTTAATTCCATGCTCGTAAGTTCTGGAGCTCCGCAGAACTTGTGGGGGGAAGCTCTATTAACTGCAAATCATATTCTAAATAGAGTACCCCACAAGAAACTTGGTCTAATACCATTTGAGTTATGGCATGGAAGGATACCTTCCTACCATTATCTCAAAATGTGGGGGTGCCTTGCAAAGGTGCTAGCACCATTACCTAAAAAGACTAAGTTGGGAGCAAAAACTATAGACTGCGTATTCATAGGCTATGCCTTGAATAGTAGTGCCTATAGGTTTCTGGTTCATAAATCAGAAATACCTGATATTCATGTAAACATGATTATCGAATCTCGAGATGCTGTGTTTTTGAAGATATCTTTCCGTACAAACGGGAAGCAGATAAGACTTCTGGGAAAAGAACACACGAGATGGCGTTCAGGGACGAAAGCCCCGAGGAACGAAATGTAAATGCGGAAATTGAACCAAGAAGAAGTCAGAGATCTAGAATCTCAAAATCTTTTGGTCCAGATTTCATAGCATACGCTATTGAGAGCGAGCCTCAAACATTTAAGAGGCTATGTCAACCCCAGAAGCACAAATGTGGAAAGAAGCTATAAATAGCGAAATAGAATCCATACTAAGTAATCATACTTGGGAATTGGTAAACTTGCCTCCTGGAAGTAAACCAATTGGGTGTAAGTGGATTTCAAACGAAAATTAAAACCCGATGGATCTATCGATAAGTACAAGGCTAGATTAGTAGCCAAGGGTTATCGACAAATAGAAGGACTTGACTACTTCGATACTTATTCACCAGTAACAAGAATAACGTCCATACGGATGTTGATTGCGATTGCAGTATTGCACAACTTAGATATCCATCAAATGGATGTCAAGACTGCATTCTTAAATGGTGAATTAAGTGAATAGATATATATGGAGCAACCTGAAGGATTTAAAGTCAAGGGCCAAGAACACAAGGTGTGTAAATTGGTAAAATCCTTATACGGTTTAAAACAGGCTCCAAAACAATGGCATGAGAAATTTGATAGTGTCATGATCAAAGATGGATTCACTATCAATGAATGCGATAAGTGTGTTTACACGAAAACAGTTGGAGATGCATGTATCATTGTCTGTCTTTATGTAGACGACATGTTGATACTTGGGACTAATATTGAGATTATTAAGTCCACTAAAAAAATGTTATCCAACAGTTTTGATATGAAGGATCTGGGGGTTGCTGATGTAATTTTAGGAATTAAAATTACTAGAACACCAGATGGAATCAGTCTATCTCAATCTCACTACGTGGATAAGATGATAGAAAGATTCAAGGATCATGGGATAAAAGAGAATACAAATCCTTTTCTCCCACACGTCCACCTTCATAAGAATACGGGAACTGGAATACGCCAGTTGGAGTATTCGCAGATTATCGGAAGTCTAATGTATTTAATGAATTACACTAGACCCGATATTGCTTACGCTGTAAGCAAGTTGAGTAGATTATACTAGTAATCCTAGTGATCTACATTGGACCGCTCTACTACGAGTATTGGGTTACGTATCACATACCAAGGAATATGCCTTGAGATATGGAAAGTATCCTCCTGTACTGGAAGGATACAGTGATGCTAATTGGATTGCAGATTCTGAGGAATCAAAATCAACTAGCGGATACGTATTTACTCTAGCAGGAGCAGCGGTATCATGGAAATCTTCTAAGCAAACATGTATTGCCCGTTCCACTATGGAATCGGAATTCATAGCCTTAGATAAGGCTGGAGAAGAAGCAGAATGGCTTCGACAATTCTTAGAAGATATACCGTCGTGGCAAAAGCCAGTGCCCGCTATATGTATACACTGCGACAATCAAGCAGCTATATCTAGGGCACAAAATGTGATATACAACGGTAAGTCTAGACATATTCGTCGTAGACATAATACCGTGAAGCAGTTGCTCTCAAATGGAATTATCTCTATTGACTTTGTATCGTCAAAGGATAATTTAGCGGATCCGCTTACTAAAGGTTTAAGTGGAGAGCGTATAAACTGCGCATCGAGGGGAATGGGTCTAAAAGCCTAACCTTACCGAGTCAGCTTAATGGAAACCTCACTTAGCGACTGGAGATCCCACGGACTAAGTTCAAGAGGAAAAACTAGTTATGATTGACTCAGCAAGTAAGCACTTGGGAGCTTGACTCCAATCCATTCCTAAGGTGCACATAAGTGCTTTTCTACAAGTGGATTAAGGATAAGCTTAACGCTTTTAATGATGCCTATATCTTGTTACTATACAAGTGGAGTAGAGTAGACTACTCTTCATAGGTCCATCACCTATGTGAGTATAGAGTTGGGTCGGCTCTTTGGGAATCTCTATGGAGGCTGTTATTCCCTAAAGATACTCTCTGAAACCAAGAATGTCCAGGGCCAAAACGGACACAACAGAGAACCAAAGTTGATTTGGAAAGTCACTGTGTGAAGCTTGTTGACTTGGCTTACACTAACGGCTAACAGTTCAAGACCTAGTTCACTGATTAGCCAGTAAGTCTGATAAAGCTTTCGCTATGGAAGGTTCAAGACCTAGTTCACCTATCCTTATGCAGTTTCTTTTCTCAAGTACCTTTCACAATAGAGTCAGTCTCTTTGTGTGTCATTCCTTGAATCTCTCATTCATTGTGGGGGATTGTTGGAATTGAAGAATATAAAGGTGAATCTTCGAGTTGAATTATGGCAAGATCCGTTGATGGAATCAACCGGATGATGGTGGAGTGTATTCTCCTTCCATTTGTGATGAACGTGGTATATTCACATGTTCAATTCCGACTTCGAATGAATGAGATATTCAAGTCCAAAGATTGCCTAATTCAAAGCCAAAACGGGACTAAAGGTAGCTTAAAGCATTTAGTCCCACATTGGCCGTGGGATGGAAGTTTGTGGTGTATAAATAGAGAAAAATGAGAATAAAGGGCGTGCCCTTTGGGTACTTGGAGTTTTCGCGCGCGAAAAGGAGGAAACTATGCACGTACGTACGTACGTGCGCGCACGCGCGCCGCCGCTGGCGGCGGCCGGCCGGCGCCGGACCGGGCTCGGGCTCGGGCTCGGGTCCGGGTCCGGGCTTGGGCTTGGGTTTCCCTACCTGGCCTGATTCTTTTTGAATCGGGTCGCAGGTTATGAACCAGTCCAGGCCAGATCCAAACGGTGCGAACCAGACCCGCTCCGCCAACAGTTGCGAACCAGTTGGATTGCCAACGGGTGCGAACCAATTAGACAGCCAACGGGTGCGAACCAGTTGGACTGCCAAAGGTTGCGAACCTGTTGGCTAACCAAAGGTTGCAACGGTTGGGTCGAAAGGGTGCAACCTTTCGTTCGGGTTCGAACCTGTTGGGCCCTCCTATTCCGCTATAAAAAGGACTCCATGTTCTCAATTGAGAAAAGAACCAAATCTGAGACTCTTTCTCTCTTTTGAAAGATCTCTCTCTCTCTCTATAAGTTCAGACTTCGGTTCTGAACTGGGCTCCAGCGAAGTGGGGAATCCACGACTTCCAGAGCGACTTCCAACGAAGTGGGAATCCGCGACTTCCAAGTGAAGTGGGAATCCGAAGCAACTTCCTAAAGGAGATTCTACCAAAAATTCTTCAACCTTCCTACGTCCTCAACAGTGGGTGTTCCTCCAAAAGAGTAAGACAAATATTCATTTGAAATTTGTCGTTATACCGCTATTTTGCTAATCCTGTGTAGGTACTGGTTGACTACGGTTCGACCGTACGGTGATTTGGTAGTGCTATCCAAATACCGTGAAGAAGTGTTGTATCTTGGGAGACCAGCGTCCATTATCCCGTTAGCACCGGTGCGGGGGACGTAATTGTCTTAAGGAGATTCGCTGTAAAGCGTACCTCACTTCAATTACTGTATAAGTGGACTAAGTCCTTTATACAGGGGATATACTTCACAGTATATCGAGATTAACTTAGATTCAGTCTAAGTGATACTGTATAATTGGATTAAGTCCTTTATACAGGGGATATACTTTACAATATATCGAGACTGACTTGGATTCAGTCTAATTGGTGCTTAAACTAAGGAAGGAAATTGAAAGGTGGTTCTTAAATTAAGAGAACGTTCTTTTGAACGGAAAACCTCCACCTGATATTTGCCGACCTGGCCAATTAGATTGTTGATATCTCAGTGATCTTGATAAGTTGTCAGATTGATTCTTGTTAAGCAGAATACCCAACAGTGGACAGTAGTGGACCGAGGCCATTCTGTTTTTAGAGCTCTCGGAGGGTGTTGAACAGCGCTGGATGAAGCAGACCACTGGTACACCAACGATGAGAGTGTTTGAGAAACTCAGGACTGTGAAGGAGGAACTGAGAAGATGGAACAAGGTGGAGGTTGGGAACATTTTTGACCGAGCCTCTGCACTGAATGAAAACATTTGTAGGTTACAATATGTGGAGGAGGGTGTGGGGGGCTCACGGAGGGCCAAGCTACGCAACTGAAACAACTGAATGAAGACCACCAATGCTTGCAGGCTATGCAAGAACAGTTCTGGAGGCATAAATCACGTGTGACATGGCTAAAGGAAGGAGACCCTAACACTCGGTTCTTCCACAGGTAGGTGATCACAAAGCAAGCGAGGAACTTACATTGCTTGCATTAAAGGATTCTACGAGATACTGCCAGTTTAGTCTCATTTGGCAACATACTTTCCAAAGCCAAGATTATGATTCAAGTTAAAATGAAACTGGGCAATTTCTGAAACCGGGTTTCGTTTAAGTTGAAATGAAAAATATACTCAAAGTGGAGTTTCAGTGACCCTGGTTTTGCATGGTTTGAGGGTCTCCAAACCTCAATTTCACCAACTCTATTTTGACTCCTAAATAAGACTCTGTTTCAATAATCTCATTCTAAACCTGAAACTCTTCTAAACTAAAGTTCAGGAAACTTAATCTTATTGTCAAACGAGGCCTTAGAAAATGCAGTCTCATACTTGAAAGCTATAGTTGAATATATTGCTCCAAAAAGTCTCTGTCATTCATTAATTGTCAATATGTTCTTTCCTTGTCACCGTTCACGGATCTTGTGTTTAAAAAAGCCTTCAACGAGGGGCTGTTTGGATCGTGCAAGAAATTAAAAAAAAATTGTCAACGCGTATCGTTTTCTTGCAGAAACGCGCACAGCGTGGCCCACACACCTCTTTCTGCATGATTTCTCACACAGGCGGGCGGAAACATCTGCGAAAGATTTTGCTAGACATGTCAGCAAAACGTGAGGGCCCACACAACGATGAAAATTTTTCGAGCTCGCCGAACCAAATGACAATTCAAAAGATGCTAACGTGTTGAGGTGGGGACATGTCAGCAAAACGTGAGGGCCCACATAACGATGAAAATTTTTCGAGCTCGCCGAACCAAATGACAATTCAAAAGATGCTAACGTGTTGAGGTGGGTGTTAGATTTTCGGGGAGGATTTTTTCGATCCATAACAGCCCCTGAGTGAAGGCAACTCTCAATTGGGTTGCTCCATTGACCGTTAGTGTGTATGTTTTGTCAAGAATCGGTGAAGGTTGTAAGTTTTCTATGTTGTCATCTCATGGATCCACCATATTTTGGTCTTTTAGAGACAAGTCAACTGAATTATTGGAGCATTGCGATAAGTTTTCCTTATAGGATTTTATTAAGTTTTGGACATTCATTTAATTTTATTAGTTTTCTCTGTTTGTGATGAAATGATCAGTGGTAAATGATATTCTATCACATGAATAATAATTAATAACAAGACACAAACTAATAAAGATAAATGATCTTATCTCTCTTTCCTTCAAATTACCTTTTGTTTTTTGTTTTGGTTTTTTTTTTTGTTTCTTTTCATTTTTGCTATAGTAGTAAGTTTACTTCTAAGTACTAAGCGAAGTTTAATAACAACATTACAAAGGACACTGAGTTGATCTCTTCTGCAAACAGCAACAAATTTCGTTTGGCTTACTCTCGCAAACAAAGTAACGTTCAAAACATCCACGTGAAACTTACACTTAACACAGGGAACATTCCAGTGCTCATACAAACAAATCCAACAAAACATAAGCATGCAAACGAACGAAGAAGAAGATTCCAATTTCCCATGGCAACAAATACAAGAAAAAAATTTAGAAACTTACACATTAGTCTTCTTCATAATTTTCATCTGAGCCCTTCAATTTCCAA
The DNA here is from genome assembly GCA_038442645.1 of Agave tequilana. NCBI lineage: Eukaryota > Viridiplantae > Streptophyta > Magnoliopsida > Asparagales > Asparagaceae > Agave > Agave tequilana. The sequence continues at coordinate 38,299 of JAVJIF010011204.1, read as the reverse complement.
TATTACTTGAAGTACTCATCATCATCGTCATGTTGTGAAATTACTTTGCTTTCAAGAAAGAGACGGTGGTTCAAGAAGATTCAACCAAATTGGAGAAGAAAGAAGACTTGAAAAAGAAGCAAATCCAGAAGAAAAAGTGCGGCAGTCGACAGGCTGTCGACCGCACACAGAAGGCTGTCGACAACAAGTAACAGAAAGTAAAGGGATCTCAGATTTTCGACAGGCCCCTCACTGGCTTGTCAACAGCCCGAGGCCGGAACATGATTTCTGTTTCCTATTCAGGCACATTCGGGTTTCCTTTTCTAGTGGAGTTCGAATAAAATTAGTTTCTATTCAATGAAGATATGTTTCTAAAGTTTGAAGGGTCTAGAATTCTTCTAAATCAAGAAAATCAATTCCTACGAGGATTGATCAAGTTCTTCAAACATCCGACGAACAAGATTATCTTCTAGTTCTAATATGGTTTGTATTGTAAAACTCTATAAATAAATATTGTAACCCAATAGAAGAAATAACAAGAAAGGTGAAGAGAAAGTCAAGAAAGAGAGAGGAAGGTGACGGTGCACAAAGAGAAGGTATACTCTTATAATCTTGTGGGATTCAAGGGGAAGACGAATACTTTTGTAAGAATTATGGGGAAGATTAGATCTCTTTTACCAAATTTATTAATAAAACTCTCTCAAGTTGTTTCCGTGAATGTATGCCAAGTTTGGGTTAAATCACGTTAAATTCTTGTGTTATTTTCTACTCTTTGTCTTGATATTGCTAGTTTACTCTACTATAATTTTTTTTGCAAGTATTACATATTGTCACTGTTTTGTAACGTCAATCAGGGTCTTGGGCGTGCACAACAGTTGGTGACGCAATCCGATTGTTGGTCTCAACAATTGCTATCATAGCAGTCATGTCACAACAATTGGTATCAAAATTAAAGGCTGATGATAAGGTGATAGTCGAAGATTGAAATTTCTACGAGCAAGTTCGAGGTCGAGAAATTCAATGCCAAAGAAACTTCGGTTTACAGAAAAAGATGGTAAAGATGTTGTTGGTACTACATGATCTTCACAAGATATTGCAGGGAAAGTCATCAAAACCCGTAGGTATGTCAGATGAGGATTGGGAGGAGTTGGATCTGAAAGTAGCAAATATGATCCAATTATGTCTCGCAGATGAGGTCAGGTATAACATGATGGACGAAGAAACAACTACAGATTTGTGGTCGAAGTTAGATATATAGTATATGACAAAGAGCCTTTCCAATAAACTGTACTTGAAAAACTATTATATGGGCTATGCATGAAGGGATAATGATGTTGTAGCATCTGAACTTTTTCAACAATGTCATCAACGGGCTACTAGTTGCTAATATCAAGATTTAGAGGAGGACAAGGCATTAATACTTCTCAATTCGCTTACAGAGTCATACGATCATATCATTACCACCATGCTCTACGGTAAGAAAACTCTCATCTTTGAGGCCCCAACAACTCTGTTATCAAACGAGATCAGAAAAAGGCCAAAACGAGATCAAAAGGAAGGTTCAGGTTTGTCGGTCACGGGAAGCAAAGGAAGATGAGGAGAAAAGGAAGGTCGAGGTTCATCGAAAGCGTGTCACTTTTATCACAGGGAAGGTGTAACATCTGGTCCTAATTAAGATAATTAACTCGTATAACCACATAATTAATAATTTAGAAATTTAAATTTGGAGAAGAACGATGTGAATACATAATGATATATATATACATACATACATACATACATACACACACACACACACACACACACACACACACACACACATATATATATATAGGGTTTTTGTACTTCAGCCGACAGCTGAGAGAGTTCCTCAGTCGGTGGGATATGGCAACATAATAACCACGCATTTGTCAAAATTTTTGGCGGACAAAAATAAAAAAATCACGCTCGAAAAAGCCATCAGTCACTTCAACAATTGCTTTGACTAAAATACCCTCATTTACAACTTTTTACTGTTTGTAAAACCATTAAAAAAAATTTCAGATCTGAATTTTTAGTTCATCAATCCAAAAAAATTTATTGTTATTGACTACTATATTTTACAAACAATGACGTTCAAATATTTTTTTTTTAAAACATAGATCTGATCAAGATGGCGCCGAAGAAATCATCCGCTGAAAAAGGTAAAGAGGAAACCTACAGAACCTAATTTTTTTGTGTTTTGTAGCCCTTAATATTTTTTGGTTTATTTAAGGTGTGATTTCCAATTTTTTTGTTTTTAAACCAAAATCCCTCTTTAATTAAATTTTGATTCAAAAGTGACTCTTGAACTAATTTTTTTGGATTCAATTTTAATTATAATTCTAAAGAAGAAAATAATAATGAAATTTTTTGTGAAATTTTTGTTTTTCTTAAATTTTTCAAGAAGCTCGGTTTTTAAAAATAATTTTAAAAATTTTTAATTTTGAAAGCTTGCGATCATGATCACAATTAAGAGTAAAAAAGTCACATTTTTTTGTTTTAATGAAGTAAGAATGAAAATTAAATCTATTTATTTTTTATTTTTCTACCATGAAACTCTAAACAAAGTCATAGTTTAAGAGTAAAAGAAAATAGGAATTAACAATCTTATTAGAGATTAAATATTTTTAAAATTTTAAATTTTTAACACTGCGACTGTTGACACTCGAAAAAGACAGGCTCCCGCATTCATCTTCAACTGGTCTGAACGACGTCTAACTTATCGACATTTACAAAAGATAAGTCGAAGACAAGCTGATGACCAGAGATGAGGCAGAAACATAGACATTACTAATCTAGTAAAGCAGATAGTAAGTCAAAGTTGCCTTTGAAGTGACCCAAGCAGGCCTAAGACGCTAAGCTAGCTCAATACTTAGCCTAGGCATAACAAGGTAAGTTTTGTACCTTCGCATGAAACTAAAAGTTTCGCCTAAGCCTGGTAGCCTCGCTTTGAAGCTTAACTATCAGCTTCGCATGAAGCTTCACATTTAGCCCCGCCGGAGGCTAATCTAAGAGTTTCGCGCCAGAGGCTCTATCCCTACTTAAGTCATAGCTTCGCTATAAGCTGAGTCTTAACTTCGCACGAGGCTCTGAAAGTAACTTCGCCTGAAGTTATGAGCTAAGTCATAGCTTCACGTGATCTAGCTCCGCAGTGGGCTTTGCCAGGTCATCAAATTGATCGTTTCAAAATCCCACGAGGGATTAATGGGTGAACCCCACTAATTTAGTGGGATTAACACCACTTTAAGTGGGCGGTTACACCTGCCCACTTCGTCCCACATTAAGTGGAGACGATTGAGCCATAACGGCAAGAGGACGTTCGCGCGTACTCTCTAGCTTCGTCAGAAGCTTGCAAAAAGCTTTGCGGCAAGGCCATTTGTGAGCCTCGCACGAAGCTAATGACTAATTCAGCTTTGTTGAATTTAAGGGGGCGGTTACTCCCCACCTTTGGCTATAAATAGGTCCCTGGCTGATCGAGACAACAGGGGACAGGGACAGACAGAGAGACAGAGGCGGACAGACGGATAGAGAGGAGATTGGCTTAAAAAGAGCAGAATTCCTAGCAAAAGGGCTCTACTGATCTTCTGTTCTCTGATTTCCCAAACCAAGCGAGAAGGGAATCTCATTAGGAGGCAGTCTGGATCACCTGATCGATTGCATCGTCAAAGGGATAAAGTGATCGCGCGCTGATCAGATTCCTACCGGCATATTTTTTCAGAAATCTCAGAGAAGATCTATTTGTATTTTCTTTTTTAAAGAAATACTTGTAATTTCGCTCCTCGACCCCTTTTTGTAAGTTTTCTCACGAGAACCAATTTCCCGATAGAAAACAAGATGGTGACTCCGCTGGGGAAATCCGTCTTCTGGCGCAACAAGGAGACAGTGTCGCAATGTAACGATCAGAGTCTTGAGCCCGTCATTTTTGAAAACTTGGTCATTCATTTCGATCAATAAAAATTTGAAGAATTGTTCTCTGAGGGTAGTCCAGTGCTCCGCACTCGGAAGCAAAGAAAGATCTCAGTGGCTAAGGCTTTCGAACAGAAGCCAGCCATAGCCGGGCAGGAACTGGACGAACCTCGTCCCAACTCCTCTCAGCCTCCACTGCGGTTACAGGTGCCTTAAGTAAGGCTAATCAGGTTCCCTGCGAATCTAAATCTTCGCTTTCCAAGTAGATGTGGAGGCCAAAGCAGAAAGCTCCATGTGATGCTTCAGGCAAATCTCCATCACAACTTCGTCTATCACGAGAAGACAAAGGCAAACTGCCTGTCCGTTTGGCAGCTTCGCTGAGGCTATTAGCCGCGAGGCTAAATTGGTAACTCTACTTTCGCCTAATCTAGGAGTAGTGACTCTTCAGGAGGTAATATGTACCATAAGAGAGAGAGATCTAGATATCTGTCGGTTCAGAGGTAATATGGACATAACCGATTGGGACTTGCAAGACTCAGAACCTTGCCGTTCAGAGGTGACGAACTGACATAACGACAAAGGGATAGTCCCTACTGACTGAAAGATGAGACTTGGTTATCTGTCGGTTCAGAGGTAATATGGACATAACCGATTGAGAAACCACCAAGCTCAAGATTTCTACCGTTCAGATGTGATAAACTGGACATAACAGTAAAAGAAATAATCCCATCAGGGAAAATAAGGTGAAAAATTGATATCTCCTTTGGATATATATTTTTTTTGAAGAAATTGTCAGAGGTGTATTGTTAACGTGACAACCAAGGAAGTCCATTGGGGACTGAGAGGAAAATAATAGACTCTGAAGAGGGTCTATTAGAGACTCACTAGGGAGCTAAGAATATGAATCTCATGAAAGATTATATGTCATAGAACCACATGGGGATTTCGAACGAGATTTGTAAAACAGCCTGTCAGAGGTGTAATGTTAACATGACAAGGATGGAGTTTTAATTTGGCAGGGATATTGACCAGATTCGCAGGGATGTTGGTTTTATCCACCGGGGAGTAGGTTAGAGACTTACTATCAGAGATTTAATGTTAACGTGATAGGTGTAAGTACACCTAGAGGGGGGGGTGAATAGGTGTATGGCTAATCTAATGAACAATAATGCGGAACTAAAACTAAATTACAACACACTTAGTGTAACCAACGAGTGTAGCCGAATTCCCAGTGAAGGGCTCTGGACTAACTCCTCTTGATTCCTCTGAATAAGAGTTGAGGTGCTATATGAAGCTCTCGTGGTTAAACACAAGTGAGGCACACAAACAAACACAACCAAGCATATAAGAGTGATATGATAATATGAATCAATGCAAGGCACAATATAAGAGAGAGAGTTAGAGAAAGTGGATCAAACGCAAACACAAAGATATGTTTCGAGGTTCGAGCCCACAGCTCTATGTCCCCGCCTTCACACAGAAGGATTTTCACTAACTCGTCCACACAGGACTTCCCACACAGGGAACCTCCACTGAGGATTTTGGGTAATGCAATAACCGGGAGTACACAACTCCTCTCTCAAATACAACACAACCTCTACACTTAGAGGCTAGGCACAAAGCCAACAATATCAACCTCACAAATGAGGGATAGGCACAAAGCCAAACAAACACAATCCACCTCTTCACTAAGAGGAATACCAACACAACCTCCACTATCAACCTCTCACTAGAGGGATACCCACAATCACCTCTCACTAGAGGGATATCACAAATCAAGGAGGGTTTACAACTTGGTGGTCTCTTTCAACCACAAACCAATTCTTTTCCCACAAAACAAAGATCCTAATAGATAGGATAGAAGATAAGCTCAAGTGTGAGAAAACAAAGTGTTTTGAACAAAGAAAATCACTTGGGAAAAACTCCAAATAGATATAGAATTTTTAGACTAAAACCAATTCCCAAAAGACTATTTTCTTTGAATTATCAAACACTTTAAAAACAAATGAAGATTGATTTTTAAACCTAAAAACTCTTTTGAAAAACTTGCTCTTAAAATACTAGAAAAGATCTGAAATTTTGCTCTTCAAAAACTTGTTAAAAACAGCTCTTGAATGGGGTATTTATAACCCCCAGAAAATCTGCCCGTTGGCAGCTGAAAAGGGCAGAAATGCCCTTCCGGTCGACCGGCCAACGGTCAAAAATTGACCGTTGAGCCCAGCGGTCGACCGCCCGATCAATCGTGCCAGATCCAGAGAGCAATTGCTCTCTGGCCGGTCGACCGCCCGGTCGACCGAGCCAAGGCTCAAGGTCGACCGCTCGGTCGACCGCCCCCACCCGAGAGTGGGGTGACTTCAGTCGGTCGACCGGCCAAGCCAACTTGGCCTTTGTGCACGTCTCGTGCACATCGGTCGACCGGGTCGGTCGACCGACTACTGGTCCGGTCGACCGGGAGAGCCTGGCAGCTGATTTTCAGGATTTAAAAACTGGTCTTTTTATTCTCAAATAAATCCCATAAAATCTCATAAATTTCACAAAAATCAGTTCTTCTTATATCTTTGAAATGCAAACATGTTTGAGTAAAAATCAACCATGTTACAAATATTTTGAACCATTTTTGTGACTTGAAAAATTTGCCTTAAACCAAATTCTGTATTTTCCAAAACTTGAATTTTTGAAATGGAAATCCGATTTTTTCAAACACATGTAAATATAAAACATGATATTTAAACAACTTTGAAGCTTATAGTATATGAATGGAATCCAATATACATGAAAGAGATATATATCAATGTTTTTGACATTAAATCCAAAAATAGGTTTTGTCTAAATACAAAACTCCAAACTCATGAAGTAGATTATGAAAATAAATATTTCTAAATAGATGAAGTTTAGATGTATATAGATCAAATCTAATATACATTAAATCATGTAAACTTGTTTTGCTTCTATCTATTCATGAAAACCAAGATCGGTTAAACCAAAAATCAAAACCAATAAACATGAAACTTAAAACAAGCGTGTGTTGTGAACTTGAGCATATCACACTATCTAATCTTTAACAATGGATCTAAACTAACTATTCTAAATAAACCGAGGTCTTCTTATAGAGCGCCGTCTCCAAGTCGACTCGATCCAAACGTGATCCACCGAGCTTGACTCCAACGAGTGCTAGATATGAACTTTGACGTTCGAGCTCTTGAATCACCATGTGAAAGCTCCAAAACACCTTTGTTGAAGCTAATCACCTACTAATATCTTGATTAAATATCTAAAACTAAATATCACAAGATTATTAGTAAATTATAACTACATGAGTTAATCATCATCAAAACTAGAGTGGAAGGCCTCTGGGCCAACAATAGGTTTGACTCGTCATTCCACTAGGAAAATGAATACCTTCTTATGTGGTCCTACCATTCCATGGACGGGAATTGGTAAGTGATTTTGGAGAGGAATTAAATGGGAACAGGTCCCTTAGGATTTTTAGTAAATCCTCAGCTGTCAACAGATTTGATATGCCTTTACGAACTACCGTTTGAGTTGGGCTAGCCATGCTATTCCCCTCAGCATGATGAGTTATCGAGGACTTATGTTGGGCTTAAGAGCTAACATTTTCCTCTATCCTTAGCCGTTAGAGGCGTTGGATCATTTTGTTACTTCGAGTAACGTAATGCCTCCCCTCGGTTTTCACTCTGTAGGTGAATTGGGGATGAATTCCGCGAGGTCTTTATCTAAAGATCTCATTTTCATATTGAAAGATTCTGCAGAAGGATGCGGCACAAACCTTCTTCAATGAGTTTGGCTTGACAAGTCATCAGCTAAACTCCTTTGATCTTTTATTCGATCGGTTACTATTTTTTAATATGATCATGGAAACAGCGGAAAGGTTCTGCAAGAGAATGCGTCACGAACCTTCTTCAATGAGTTTGGCTTGATAAGCCATCAGATAAACTCATTTGTTTGGTAGGACCTTTTATGGTTGGGTCGAGCTTCGATCGATCGAACAGGAGCAGGGAGGTATGCCACCATAAACCATCTGCCTGAAACTGTTGCTTAGACATGCTTGACTTCAAAATATGACCTATTCTTCTCAGTTGGAGATAGGTACATGTTTATGTACTTAGAGAAGAGCGACGAGGCTAAAACAATTTGACACCTTGTTTCTTCTTCAACGTGACCGGTGTTCGATCGACTCGACACTAGTTGACACTGAATTAGAGAAGAGTGATAAGGCTAAAAATTGAAGTTCAAAACCTTGCTTCTTCTTTGATGCAACCGGTGTTCGATCGGTTTGACACTGGTTTATGGCAGTATAATCCCGTTAGAGAAAGAGAGGAGTGCTCTTTCTGAGTATCCTGGATCTGAAGGTCTTGATCAGAGGTGTAATGTTAACTTGATCATAAGAATAATCCTATCAAGGATAATATTTCTTTAAGAACATGCCGTTGATTGGCATCATGAGCGTATCACCATCTGGGTCATAAGGTGATATGCTCCATTTGATTAGACTGTTTCTATCACGAATGGTCTATCCCATTTGGGCTGAAATTTATCTTTGGTTTTGTGCGTCATAATCATCGGTCGTCTGATGGCTAAAACTAAATCTCCTTTCTGAAAAACCCTTGTTTAACCTTCTTATTGAAGGCCTTCGAGATTCGCGCTTGATACAACTCAATATGTTGTTGAGCTTGTAGCTCATCTAGGGCTTCAAGCTCCTGAAGACGTAACCGATCATTGTCCTCCTTTGTCATTCTGGTTATCAAGGTGACTCGTAATGATGACATCTGAATTTCTAACGGTATGACTGTTTTGCACCCGTATACCAGAGAAAAAAGAGTATTGCCTGTTGGGGTCTGAACTGTAGTTCGGTAGGCCCAAAGACATTCACCAAGCTTCTCATTCTAGTTTCTCTTATGTGATGAAACAAATTTTTGAGTAGCTTGATAATTATCTTGTTGAATGCTTCCACCAAGCCATTAGAAGTAGGGTTATAAGTGGTGGATGCCATATTCTAAATCCGGTACTTATCACAGAACCGATAGAATACATGGCTTACAAATTGGGGATCATTATCGTGGATAATCTGCCTAGGAACACCAAATCGATGGATGACATGGTGTTTGATAAAATTAACCACGTTGAAAATTTTAACTTCAACAAGTGGTATAGCCTCTGCCCACTTTGAAAAATAATCGGTTATTGCTAAGATAAACCGATGACCTTTTGTTGATGAAGGGCTGATAGACCCTATGACATCGATTCTCCATGCTTCGAATAGCCACGAAGCAACAGTCGGATGAAGTGGCTCCAGAGGTTGATGTATAAAGTTCGCATGAATTTGGCAGGCTTTACACCTTTGTACATATTTGATGACATAGCTATCATGGTTGGCCAATAATATCCAAGCCTGTGCAATCGATCTTTGAACTTCGGACCTGATTGATGAGCTCCGCATATACCGTCGTGCGCCTCATTAAGAACTTCTTGTGCCTCTGAGTTAGAAAGGCAACGGAGGAGGATACCGTCATATGAGCGACGGTAGAGTGTTTTTACTATTAGATCATAGTAGAAACGGAGAGACCTTCGTCTGATAGAAGCTGCTTCTTTAGGGTCATCCGGCAATATATCATGCAAAGCATTGTCAATGAGGGAAAATCACCAATCTCTTGGTTCAAACCCCGTCGAGGTGATATGGACCTCCTTGATTTTCAACACATGTTTAGGACAAACAAGGTGTCGAGTAGCCACTGTAAGATGATATGTTGTGTCAATCGGTAAGGTTAATGTTGCTGCTAGTGCAGCCAGAGCGTCAGCCTTAGTATTTTGGGATCGGGACACATGACCAATATAAAAGCCATCAAAGAAATTAACTATTTTGATGACTGCATGATAATAAGGTAACAAATCTCCGTGGCGAACCTCATATTCTCCTTTAACCTGATTAATAATCAGTTTTGAATCGTCATAAACTTTGAGGTAGCGTGCCCCTATTTCATGGGCGAGCTGAAGGCCAATGAGTAGAGCGTTATATTCCGCCACATTGTTGGAACATGGTTCCCTCAATGAAAATGCCCTATGAAGGACATGGTTTTGTGGTGAGATAACTACAACCCCCACACCAGCAATGATCTTGCCTTTAGTGCCTATTCTTGATGCTCCATCAAAGAACATCTGTCATACTTCATCCTCTGAAGTTATATTAAATTCAAAAACCTCATCTGGACTATCTTCATGAAGTTTTGAGCTTTCCGAAACTGGATGAGCAGTTAGGAAGTCTGCAAGCGCCTGACCTTTAACTGCCTTCTGAGGGACAAAGAGCATGTCGTACTGAGACAGAAGGAGGGCCCACTTAGCTAATCTTGAATTTAGTGATCCTGGTTTCGTCATGAAGAGACGCAAAGGATTCACTCTGAAAATGACATGTATGATTTGGCCAACCAAGTAATGATGCGTCTTTTGAATAGCAAAGACAAGAGCTAAGCATTCCTTCTCAATGGGGTTATAGCGAGATTCAGCCCCTATCAGAGTCTTGCTCAGATAATAAATGGCCTGATCGTGGCCGTCATCGTTCTTTTGAGCAAGCAGGGCACCAAGAGAATGGTCCATAGCTTTCACATAAAGTAGGAAAGGTTTTCCTAATGCGGGGGCCACCAAAACTGGAGGTTTAGCGAGATATCTTTTATATCCTCGTAAGCTTCTTGACAGGTTTGATCCCATACAAAAAAGATACCCTTTTTCATAAGCCGGGTGTGGTTGACAGCGGCCTGAGAGATTTGTGGTGACCTTCTGATATAGGCCAGTCTGCCTTGCAGACCCCTAAGTTCTTTGAGATTCTTAGGTGGATGCGCGTTTTGGATAGCTTTGACTTTATCCGGGTCAAGATGGATCCCTTTTGACGTGACAATGAATCCCAAGAATTTTTCACTTGAACCCCCAAGAAGGATTTTATCGGATTCATTTTTAGTCAATGAGCTCGCATTATATCTAACATTGTTCTCAAGTCACGAAGATGATGATTCTTATCGCGACTTTTGACAGCAATATCGTCGACATAACATTTTACCGTCTTTCGGAGGTGGTCGCGAAAGATTGTACTCATTGCATGTTGATAAGTTGCTCTCGCGTTTTTTAATCCGAAGGACATCACGGTATAGCAGTATACCCCTAATGGTGTCCTGAAAGATGTATGCTTTTCATCATCAGGGTACATCTTGATTTGATTGTATCCTGAGAACCCATCCATGATGGACATTCGTTCAAACCCACACGTATTGTCAATCATGACATCGGTGATGGGCAATGGGAATTGGTCTTTGGGATAGGCTTTATTGAGATCACGATAGTCAATACAGATCCGAATTTTTTTTATTCTTCTTAAGAACGGGACAATGTTAGCAACCCAATCTGGATGTTGTTCCTCCCGTATGAAACCACATGCGATGAGTTTATGGACTTCGGCTTCAATAGCTTCCATAATGTTCGGGCAATCGTCGTTATTGTTGCTTGACTGGCTTTGCATCAGGCTTGATATTCAGATGATGCATGGCTACTTGCGGATCAAGTCCGGGCATATCTTCGTAGTTCCATGCAAAACATTGATATACTCTCTTACGAGTACAACCAATTCTTTTTTCTCCATAAGTGACACTTATAAAGATGGGTTTAGGGTGATCTTGACTACCCAAGTTAACCTGGATCACCTTGTCTTCAGTAGGTAATTCGCGTTGTTCGAATCGCTTTTTCCACTGAAAATCTAGTTGCTGAGCCCATGGTTCAACATCAATAGCTTCCCTAGGCCCCAAATGACTACTTGAAGTCATGTTAACGGAGAGATTCTCAAACGTCGCTCCCACACTGACATCTGATTCCCACTCAGAGGAAGAGGCAGAGCGTGAAGGGATCGGTTTATTGTCTTCAAATCGAATCGATGTAGAAGGTGGTGGTGTAACATATCCCAACTCCCTGCGTGTTTTATCATAGTAATTTGCTGGTTTTCCTTTTGGCATGAAATTATGTAGAAAACAACGTCGTCCTTTTCTGAAATTCAGGCTACTCCTGCGCTGCAGGCTGTATCCTATTTTTCTCATCATATGCTGTGCTGATCGTGCATAAAAAAAAACTGCGGGGGCTCTGAGTCTGAACTCGAATCTATGACCTCAGACCTTCATAGTTGGACTCTATCGATATTATTGGGGATTGACTCCTTTTGGATGAAGGGACCACAAAGACAAACCCTTCCGCACATTCCACGGATGTACCTGGTATGCTTGGTTTATGCAAGGACATGTGTAGAGAGCTATTAACGACAGATTCAAGCAACCCGACACTCGCAGGATAATCAAAAATAATATTGTCATTAATCACCCATTCATCATCATCCTCAGAGGGATTATTACATTGAGGATTATTGAAACATGCTAAAATTAGTTCACCGGCCAAAGTAGCTAGCATGTCTCCTTCAGACTCTAAATCTTCCTCATTGCCACTGTCGTCGTTGTCAGGCAATAGTTCTTTTGATTTTTTACCGATTTTCTGATATAGGAGGGCATCAGTAATGTAGTTTTTCACCCCTTTGAACGGTTGTTTCTCAGCGAACACCGTTTGTACCGTTGTATCATCCTCCACATATTTGAAGTACTGGTGCAAAGTAGAGGGAACAATCCAGTTAGCGTGAATCTAAGATCGTCATAACGATAAGTTATATGAAGTGTCAGCGTCAATGACGTAATACGTCACTTCTGATTTCAGGTTCCCGATTCGGCAACGGAGTCGAATTTTTTCGAGTGGGTGGCTACTCCCTGCATTAAAACCGTATATCATTGTAGTGGTTGCGGATAACTGATACAGCGGTATGCCAATGAAGTAGAGGAGCCTTTTGGGGATAATGCTGAGTGCAAACCCTGGATCAATCTGTACCCTTTCGATGCATGTCGAACCGATGTATCCGGTATAGTATAAAGGTCGATCGTGTTTATTATCCTTAAGGAGTATATCCTCAGCTGTGAAAGGAATAGCAGGTACCTTCAACTGGACATGATGACATTCAGAACACGAGGGTTGAGTGTCATCCCTAGGGGTTTCTGGCATATGTGTCAGAAATGATTCTGAATTAGCCAGTGCATCCCTAAGTTCTTCTCTTGTCTCCTTCGAGAGACGAAGCAGCTCGTGTATGGTGATACGAACGGGGATATTAGCCAGCTGGGCCAATATGTCAAAGCGAAAAGGGATATTAAGTCCCGGGCCTGAAGGTTTCTTCAGGATATGGTCAAACCGAACTTCTTTCTACTTCTCTTTTCCCAAGGTCGGGACCAGAGCTAGTATGGGTACTTGTACCAACGTCGTTTGCTGTTGTGTCTCGTTAGTAATTTGCTCATACTGTTTTAAGTATGATTTTTCGGATCGAGTACCCGTCGGCTGAGGTGCATTGGCCTGTGTTGTGCAAGCATGCCTCTCACTTTTAGAATCGCTAAGAGAAGCTGTTGTCACATTGTCGTCATCTGGCAGGATAGAGATAACATTACAAGATTTGTCCTTCGACTTGGATTTCTTCGAATCCCATTGTTTGTCTTGGGCAAGGTCTCGGTGTATCCACATGATTTTCCTATTTTTAATGTCAAAGGGACGAGACCCTTAGTCTCCTGATATTTAGCTAAAGGATCATTTATTTCTAGCCGTGCCTCAGGGATTGGAAAAGACCCATCATGAACTTTGACTTTTCGGGTCTTGCCAAACTCGAGGGTCACCATATTTGCAGTGACTTTCTTTTGTTCCGACTTTAGCGTTAGAACCCCGACATCGACTAAAGCCTGAATTTTGTTCTTTAGGACAAAGCACTTGTTAGTGGGATGATGAACCATCCTATGGAAGAGACAATAATTGAGATTGTTGGGGCGTCCCACTTCATTAGGGCATCGAGCCTCTGGCAGTTTCAATTTATTCCTTTTGTGAAGTAATGGAATATTATAACCACCTGCTCGTCTTTGAAGGAGTACTGTTTCGGAGAAAACTTCAACTCCTGATTATTGACGCCGCTCTTCTTGGTCTTAGGAGGAACGTCCCCTGATAATTCGACGGACATGGTCTCTTTCCCTTTAACCTGGGAAGATTGTGCCATATCGCCGCACCCCTTATTATTCATACTCCATTTGCCTTTAGGGTAGATGGTTCAAACATTTTAGCCAACTTTTCGACTATTTCAGCTTGCTCGACTAATTCCTTCCATGTATGGGCTTTAATAGCTCCCATACGAATCTCTAATTGGTCCAGAAAGTTATGCCTACATGTCTGCAAGAGCATGGGCAATTACATCCCTGTTGGGCACATCAGAGATAAATTTCTGAACCGCTCAATGTAGTCACGGACAGATTCTCCTTTCCTCTGTACAGTGGAGTGGAGTTTATCCATGGTTACCTCGGTGTCATCCTAGTAAAAATGAGAAAGAAATCAAGTTTTTAAGTCGATCCAGGAATTGACAGAGTCTGGAGGAAGGCTCCTAAACCAATCAAAGGCTACCCCCTTCAGGATGCCAATGAATAGTCTGGCCATGATAGCATCATTACCTACTACATTACCGGTCTGCGATCAGAAGTAGTAAATGTGCTGATTTGATGAGCTCTTACCATCATATGAGTGCAGCGTTGGTGGCTTAAACTTTGGAGGATATGAGACTGAATCCCATTCCAAGGGGTAAGGACGGACTACCCATACTTTCTTCAGTTCATCCCTTTGGGCTAGGGATGCGATCTGAGCTTGGATGCCTTTATGAATTGCAGCATTCATAGAAGAAATTTCCTTTGACTTCTTAGTCTTAGGTTGCTCTTCATCATTATGTTCTTTCTCATTATGATTACTCCTGGTATCATTGTTATTTCAGTTAGTGAGGAGTTGAGCAAGCATCTGTTGAATGTTGTCCAAGGCTTCTTACTGGGCCTTGGAGGTTTGCTCCTGAGCTTCCAACCGTCGACAGAGGTCATCATTACCGTTATCAGCCATATGCACCGACACTCTATTCGTTCGTATCGAGCTAACTGTTGTCAAAGAGACATACCCACTACTTTCCCCTCATCATCAGACCATTGGAATAAACTTCTCAATGGTTCTAGTGATGTTACTCCAGTCGAGGAGGATGCCTGCTCATAATTGTAGGGTATTGCTACCTGAGATCTGGTGCTTCGGAACACACTTTCGTCGTCTACCAAGACTTGGCCTAAGCCAGGGCTATGGTCCAGGTCTGGAGAACTGAAACAAGGAGAGTTAACACCACGCGACGCTCGTCTGCCCCTATGCGGTTCACGTCTTCTTCCGATCATGTTGATGGATGCAGAGGGCAGATCTGGTAGATTTCGCGATATGCTTCTTTTGTGATGCTTCACAAGCGCTCGCACCGATAGTCGATTAAAAACTGACTGTCGGCTTGGAAGGGTGGTGGCATTGGTCCTAATCGGCAATGGACTGAATGGACCGTCACCAACTGACATCCCACTTGTTCACAACAAGAGGGAGAAGTCTAGAGTAGTTCTAACTTTTGCTTGTTCGTTAAGAACTCTCGTAGATCAGTGTTAACTGAACTTAAACAATCCAGAGCGGAGACTCGAGCAGATCGTGCATTGATATGTACAAATGATTTTGAAATCACTTTTTTGCTTATAGTTCCATTTGCAGGTGCGGACTTAGCACCAGAGAGCTTTGGAAGTAAAGCATGGGACGATGCCTCATTCTTTGCATTATCGCAAAGGCGGTTAGCACTGCATAGTACTTTAGTTCTAGCTTCGCGACTGAGAACTCTGGTAGCACCCTTAGGCGCTGAAGCTGCATTAGTACCGCTATGAGCACCCAGGGATGATCCCTTAACTTCGCTCTGAAGAGCGGACTTCAAGCTGGAGGATTTTGAGAGCGAAGCACGCTGTGGTGCTTCGCAGCCTTGTTGCGAAGGTGGCTAGCACACGGAGTGCTTCAGTTCCAGTCTTGTGGCTAAGAACTTCGCTCGTACTCAGAGGTACTGGCGCTGAGTTAGCCAAGCCATTGGTAATTTCGCTCGTGAGAACAAAGTTGACGCAAGGAGTCACTGCTCCTAGATTAGGCGAAGGTAGAGTTACCAATTTAGCCTCACAGCTAATAGCCTCGGCGAAGCTGCCAAATCGGACAGGCAGTTTGCCTTTGTCCTCTCGTGATAGGCGAAGTTGTGGTGGAGCTTCTCCTGAAGTATCACGCAGAGCTTTCTGCTTTGGCCTCCACATCTGCTTGGGAAGCGAAGATTTAGGTTCGCAGGGAACCTGATTAGCCTTGCTTAAGGCACCTGTAACCGTAGTGGAGACTGAGAGGAGTTGGGACGAGGTTCTGCTGGAAGGCCTGGCATATGGACATAATTCGACAGATAATCAAGTCTCATCTTTCAGTCCAGTAAGGACTATCCTTTGTCGTTATGTCCAGTTCGCCACCTCTGAACGACAGGGTTCTGAGTCTAGCAAGTCCCAATCGGTTATGTTCATATTACCTCTAAACTGACAGATATCTAGATCTCTCTTTCTCTTTTATGGTACTTAACTGTCATGTCCAGTTCACCACCTCTGAACAGATGAGTTCATAACTTTGTTCTCCTTTCCTCTATCAAGATCAGGAACTCTTGCTGTCATGTTAACATTAAACCTCTGAACAGCAGATTGCGAATCAGAGGTCCCTTAGTTGGTCATGTCCAGTCAACCACCTCTGGACCAACAGGAGTCCAGATTCAATCTATCTCTGTAGTCCTGATGGACTAGCTGCCAAGTTAATAAGACTACCTCTGGCAGCGGATCCGAAGTTTAGTGTGTTTAGTCTATCATGTCTAGTTTATCACCTCTGAATAGACGGGTCTCTAAAATCGGGTTCACCTCCATTTTGTAATCATGTCCAAGTTATCACCTCTGAATGACAAAATTTCTCATAGCTAGTTTATCACTTTTAACTGGCAAAGGTTGAGGTATCTAATTTATCATAACCTATTCACAAATCTGATGATTTTTAATCCGTTATGTTAATATTTACCTCTGAACTGTAAAGATCATCAAGCTCACTCTTTTCTGTCCTCATCTCAACATGATTTGAGTCAAGTCATTTTTCAAATTTATAACTAATTCTATCAGTTCACCACCTCTAACTAGATTAGTTATACCATTATTTTCTTTCTTTTTGAGGATTGTAGTACAACTTAAAAGCAAGAATTGCAAATTCAGAAGATAAAACAAGTTGAAAATACAACAGAGGAGTCAAATAAAATTACTTTTTATTGATTCAAAAAGGGGGATACATGGATTACAAGCTACGAGGCTGCTTCATAAGACTTGATCCGTTCTTCAAGGATGGCCAGCCTGTTCTTCCTCTCCTCAGCAGCTCTGATGAATGCTTGCGATCTCAACTCGGCGTCATTAAAGTTTATTGTCTGGGACAGACGAGCCTCAATTTCAGCTAAAGTTACCCTCTGTGCTAGCTCCTATTGTAGGACTTCATCATTCTGACCTTGAGCTGCTCTAGCCGAGCGATCTTCTCAAAACGCACCGGTTCAGCCCTTGGACAGAAGAAGATTGGCTCTCTTGATCATCTCTTTGGCCATCTCAATCTTATCCTCAACGTCGAGAAGAGCACTATCAGAAGCATCTATGTCATCTCTAATTTCTACTTTTCTTGTCTCTAAAGATTTTAAATTTGAAGATATTGCCTTAGCTGCTTCTTGTGCTGCAAGATGAGCTTCACGCATTTGAGCAGCAAGACGTTCAATCTGTTCATTAACTGAGGAGTTCAAATCTGAATTGCTGAGACGACGCCATTCGTCTGCATCCTTCTCAAGCCTCTCTACCAGAAGCTCCAATGCAGCAGCCTGGTCATCCCCTCTAAAGTCTCAAATGCTTTTAATATTTTGAGAGAGGACCACTTTTAAAGCAAAAAATGAGGTGGTTGAGCCCTTCAAGAGCAGAGCAACAGATCGCTTCAGGCTTTTGTAAAAGCCATCAACCATCTAGGCCACAAATTCTTTCTCGGCTTCAACTACTCCCGGTGAGCGAGTAGTACCTGAAGACAAAGCTTCCACCGGCTTCACTGTCATAACGGTAGAGGAAATGATAGAAGCACTGGCCGGAGAAAGACGAGGGACCACTGGTGATCTAGGAGGAGTTCGCATTGAAACTAGTACACTAGCCATGATGGAAGTAGGGCTGTGACTATTTCAGGAAGAACTGGCTCAACAACCAGTGTCGGAGACGTAGGGCTGGTAATTACCTTCGGCCCAGTGGTTGTCAGGATAGGCAGCTCAAAGAAACCACCGGCATCGCACTTGTCGATCCAGCTGGGAGTGAGATTGGTTCTGTGGCCACTATCTCCTCAGCCTCTTTAACTCCACCGGCAGGCTCAGGTTGATAAGATGGCAAGTCGTGATTCAAGGCATCCAACTCGACAACGCCCGTTGCGGCTGAAGTACTTGCCTCACTCCTGACTCCCTTAGGAAGATCAGCTGGTCCCCTTGAAGTTGATGCACCCAACGGTGAAACACCTGTGAAAAGACTTTGTTGAAACAAGGCATAACAAATATCAGGAGAGAATTGCTTACAAGAGATCAAAGTATTATCAAGAGGCGATACCGCCTTAATTACCTCAGTAACAGTCTCTCTCTGGACTTCCTCGACGGCAACGCTAATTCCATCGGGCTCCATAGAAAAGACTTTGGCAGATGCAGGAGGGACGTACGGCTCACCCTCGCTCGCCGAAACATCTGTGGTCCATCCTATAGAGCTCGAGGCCATTGGACTCTCTTCCGAGGTCCTAGCACCCGAAGGACCGATATCAGCCACGTCACCTCCGGAATCTTCTGAGACGACGAAGTAGCTAGCTTCGTCACCTTCCTTATAAGTAAACAGGGGATCATAATAATCCCCTTGTTCTCCGCAGCCTTGGCTCCCTATTCTCCTGTAGCCTCGACTCCTAGTTCTCTTGCAGTATCGGTTCCTGAATCATAGGATAAACAAATGAGCTGTATGAAATATATAAGTACATGACAGGAAAATGAGTGAAACTGGTCTTACCCAGGCCAGGAACAGCTTTATTAGTCATCTGCTTTTGCGTCGATAGTCTAATAACTAACAGGGCAGGAGGAGGAGGCACTGCAGCTGATTCGCCCTCTGTAATAATGGTGGGAGTGTAGCGACGAGGCTTTTTCACTGCCCTCTTCTTACGGTATCCACCTTGCCGCTTTCGTTTGAAGTGGACATCGGGATCTTCTTCCTCCACCTCTTCCACCTCCACGTCTTCCAGAGGGGCTGTGCCTACCCCTCCAGGAGTATCTGGTAGAATCTCAGCACCTGCGTCTCCTTCAAAGTGGGGACTTTCCGCGTCAGAAGCCTCTCTATCGGTAGTGGCAACGAACTCCGGAAGGCCTGGCACACGGACCCTTTTGCCCTCACCCTTCTCGGTGACTTTCCAGTTCAGCCGCTGAGAGATCAGCTTCACGCCAAAAGAGTTAACTGAAATCTAGTTGGCGTGGAGTTTGAAGTTCTATACCACTAACAGAACCCCAAAGTCGTTAGTAGGTTTGGGGTCCTCAACGACATGCACAGCCGTGCCTCAGTACAGCCAGCGATGAAGAACCGCCAGGCGCCGAGCACCGTCAATAAGGCTCCCCATGAAGGCCATGCTGGTGTTCGGATTACCAACATAAAGTAGGCCATACCCGAACTGATGAGCAAATCGAATCGGGACATAAGGCTATAAATAGCAGGTATCACCGCTCCTGTACACCAGATGAGATGGCCAGATGCTAACCAGCCATTCGAAGATCCCCCGGCTCAGCGACGTCTTCCTATCTCCCACATCCTTGAATTCTTCACCATAGCCCGCATCGTGAATATAAGGGAAGCACCGGAAGAGGATATAGACGTCGTACCGACACAGCAGCTTGCGGACCATGGCTACATAAGTCCGTAACCATGAAGATCCTTCACATCGACAGAGAAGCGCCATTCAAACTCCTTCTGGAGGCTCTTCATCAGCTTGAATAATAGCTGGGCAGTGAAGAGCGAACCATGCCATCAATTAGGTGTATAGCAGGCCGATCCTGGGATTTGGTCCGTCACGGAGCAAGATAGTACCCTTCCCCCTTTTCGTCGTTGGTGGTCTGTAGAAAGCCTCCATCAATGCACGAAGACCCCGCTAAATACAACACACCATTGTTGGGAGAAGTTCAAGGGAACGACGGTGAACTACACGAACGACCGGCAATAAGACAGTCGGAAGAACGACATCGCTAGAAGGAGATAGCACTACACATCTCTTTAACCAAACCGATAAAAACCCGACCAAAAGTGCTTTTCGGGACATCGGTCGATGAGCTTGATGATAGAAACTCCTAAGAATGTCACCCTTCTCATAGATACCATCATCTTCTTCTAAGACCATATCTCCCTGAGAATGTTCTTGCATCCTTTGAAAAATGTCATCGTCTGCAACCCCGCGGTGAGCCGCTTCAGGAGCATCTTTCAGGTTATGGAATAAATAATTCCCCCAGCTCTTTGAACTGCTCGAAGCCCCCTTATGGCTCCCATGCATACTCGAGCAGATTTAAAAATGACACATCAATTCTCGATAAGTCAAACAGGGCAGGCTCCTACTTCTCCAGAAGTGTCAATTTCACCTCGCATGGGAAGTATTCTTCATAAGGGAGAGAGCCCATTGGCAGAGCAGAGACTTCCCACATCTCATGCAAAGCCATACCCAATTCGCCTACAGCGGTAAAGAAAGTCCCTGTAGCTGACAATATAACTCGAAGATGGCATAGAAGTTCGCTACACTCGTCTGGATGTCATAGCAGGTTACCCGGACAGCCTCGTAGAGTCCAGCCTCTTCAAATCCTCTTCAAAATGGGCCAAGATGTATAGGGTCAAGTCCTTCCACCAGGCCTTGGGGGGTGAATCCAGCCTGTGGTCCTGAAATCAGTTGCAGGATAGTTGCCGTGGACTTTGAAGAATTGATTTCCAAAAGTCTGAGCCATAGCGGGATTTTCCCCCATCGGGATGTCTTGGAGAACGTTTCCAGGGTGGAGACCCAATATACAGTGAGGAGGACCTGCTCTTGTATAACCAGGAGACATGGCTATCAATTTACGCACATGAACGGAGTTAGTGGTCCGAGCCACTTGCCACTTCATCTTCCGAGGCCTCGTCACGCATTGGAAGAAAGACAGCGGGGAATGACGCTTGCTAGACGGGAGGTTATACTTCTCGCCATCCAGATTGAAGATCCACTGTCCTTCCCCGGCTAGCAGCTGATGTTCGGTGTCTGACGCTGCATCCCAAACATAAAGTCGGGCTTCCTATAAATTTTTTCGTCACAATCCTCGAGGGGAGCAGTAGTTAAGATGCTCCTCATAGTACGCTGATCTCCAGCGTGGATTAGAGCATCCCGGCTAGGAGCACTCCGCTCGCTTAATAATGAGGCTTGCCCCTGGAATTGCAGGCTAACATTGCTGTCCAGTCCGCTAGCTGTTCCAAAGAGACTATTCAAAAGACCCAGAGTATAATGTACTGCAAAGCAAGAAGAAACTATATTAGTTCATTAGCTAAAGAAAAGGAAAGCTAAAGCAAAAAGAAAATTGCTAAGGCATAGCTTCGCTCTCCGAGCGAAGCTAGCCTAGCATTAACTTTGCTTTGCAGCTTAGCTTCGCACTCTGCACGAAGGCAGAGTGTAAAAAATCTCTAAGTGTTAGCTTCGCTCCGGAAGCTTAGCTTCGTGTTCTGCCGCAGAATAGAATGCGAAAAAGACTCAAAGGCTAACTTCACTGGAAAGGCTCTTGTGCCTAAAACTATTCAAATGACTTTAAAGTCTTTTTCCCAGATACGCTTCTGAAGCTAACTTCGCGTCCTGTCATTTGACAAGACGTGAACCGCTCTAAGGGCTAGCTTCGCATAGAAGCTGAGAGAAGAAACCATTGGTTTCTAAATTTTAAGTTGAGATATTAAGGGGAATTAAATCCCCTAAAAATTCGGCAAAGATAAATAAGGGAGAGCGATTCCCTGAGATCACTGGATCACGGTGAATCACTCCAGATTCGCCATGAAGTAGCCAGTAAATGACTTCGAAAAGAGATGAAAATCTCTGGATAAGAGGGAAAAATCCCTACCCGTAATGGGGCGTTCGACGACCGGAGGAGGAGAGGGCGCCTCCGTAGCAGAGGTTGCTGGCTCTTTGCCTGCTCGTCATTTGGAAGCCATGAAGAACTGTGAAGTTCTGAAAATCCGACTGAGGAAGAAGAAGAAAGAGAGAGGGAGTTTCTCTCTCTGAAAATTTGGCTTTAAGAGAAGGTAATCTTCTCTTTCAGCCCATCGGGCTTTTATAGACATAAAAATGTCTAACTTCACCTCCTCAAAAGGAGTGCAGACGGTCGTTTCAAATTAATTTGAAACAGCGCCTAAGCGCCTTCCCCGAGAAGCCTTGCTTCAGCCCCGCCAAAGGTTAGCTCCGCTGCGAGTGCAACATTTACTTCACACAACACTTGAGTAACTTAGCTGAAAGTTGGGCTTTAACTTCCTTGAATGTTCATCTTCAGCTTCGCAGGAAACTTTGAGCTAGCTCTGCTGAGAGCTCGTTTCTAACTTAGCTGGAGATCCATCCTCAACTTCGTTGGAAGGTCAGCTCCGCTAAGAGCTTTTTACCTAAGTCAGTCCATTCCAGTTGTTTTTAAAATTCAAAGTGAAAAGAGGGAAACAAAGTAGGCGAGCAAAAAGTAAAATTTTTATTGATTCAAAAGGGAAGATACATTGGTACATTAAGATTATCTTTCATACAACAGAATCATTGCTCCAAAGGCAAACAAGTTGTCCTATCAACTTTCAGGGTGATAAACCATCCCAACTGGACAAGAAAGGTCTTCCTCCTGCCCAAGGCCGTAATCCTTCGCTTAATGGCAGATTTTGTCGTTAAGAAGCTGGATCTTCTTTGATGAAAATTGGCAAAATATTGGTTACCATCAAGGAGCTGGATCTTCTATGATCAAAATTGGTAAGGGATTGGTTGCTACCAGAAAGCTGGATCTTCCGTAAACAAAATTGGCAAAGAAAGTATCCGAGACCTTCCTGGTGATGTCCGCCTTCCCGAAGTATAAGCGACTACTAGCCCCTTCCTGAAGTGGATCATCTCGGATAAGCGACTACCAGTCCCTTCCCGAAGTGGATCATCTCGGATAAGTAACTACCAACCCCTTCTCGAAGTGAATCATCTCGGATAAGTGACTGTCAGCTTCTCCTTGGAATGCGCATCAGCTGCTCCAATGTGTTTCTCCTGCTTATGATCAAAGTTTCAACTTGAAAATCAAGGGGCAAGTCTTTGTTCTCCTTCATCAGGACAAAAAATGGGGAGCACAGCACACTGCAGTACAAACAGGAAACAAGTTAGCATTAAATAAGGAAAAGGGGGAGGGACGAAATGCTAAGTCAAAGTTATGTCCTGAGGATAAGCTTCAGATAAGCAGAGGATAGCCTCGCTTGTATGACAACGCTAGAACAGTTTAGCATAAGCTAAGTTTTAGCTCCGCCCCAGGCCGTTAGGCTAGAGAAGCCTAAAAAAGGACCAAGTCCTAGCCTCGCCTATATGGCTAGGCTAAACTAGCCCAGAAGGGCGCAACCTTAACCCCATCTATATGGCAAGACTAGCTCAACCTTGAAGAGGCCAAGTCATAACCCTCTCCTATATGGAAGATTTAACAGATCAAGACAGGGTCTTCGTGTAGAAAGATCCTTTGCCTGATCAGGCAAAAAATGCTAGCTTCGCCGAAAATAGGGCTGAGACCCTTATCTGAAAGTCAGCCAAATGCAGAGACCAAAGGAATTCAATCCCTGAGATAGCTGATAAAGCTAAGAAAATTAAGGGAGATAAACTCCCTAAAGTCACTGGATGGCCGAGGCTCACCAGATCTTGGTCGGACAATAACTAGAGCGAGAGTCCCCATTACTGCAGCGACCTCTGTCTCCTTACTTGAGCAATAGAGAGGGGTCATAAAACAACCTCCAGAAAGAGAGGAGTATATTTCTCTGAGATGGACTATATAGGCCTCGTGACCTGACCACGCCACTACCACTTCAAGCTTGGGAGCGCGGGCGAAGTTAAAGCATTCAAATGCTTGACTTTGAGAAAGGGAATAATCTCCCTTGGGAATGGACACGAGGTTATTTTGAACTTCGGAGAAGAATAATCTCCCTCGTAAATGCAAGGGAAGTTATTCAAACTTTGAAAAAGAGAGTCATTCCTCTCGTAACTCGCGAACGCGGTTAGCCTTGGGAACGGAACATCACTCCATCACAACGAGCGCGAGGTTAATGCTCATAGTCCAACCTGGTTTGAAGCGAAGCTACTTCAGGAAGTCCAAAGGCGAAGCTACCCAGAAGCGCGAAGCTACCCAGAAGCGCGAAGCTACACGGGAGCAGATCGTCAATTCCTCGGCGAACCTATTCCAGCACGAAAGCGGGGCTAAAGGCAAAATTGAACTCAACCACCAAGGCGATGTTCACATTCACATATCGATAATCAAAGCAGTTCAAAGTATTTCGAAATCTGAACTATTCCATTGCAGATTCACGAAAACTTTGAAGGGGATCTTATTGACACTCGAAAAAGACAGGACTCCCGCATTCATCTTCAATCGGTCTGAACGAAATCTAACTTATCGACATCTACAAAAAATAAGTTGAAGACAAGCTAATGACCAGAGATGAGGTAGCAACATAGACATTACTAATCCAGTAAAGTAGATAGTAAGCCAAAGTTGCTTTTGAAGAGACCCAAGCAGGCCTAAAACGCTAAGCTATCTCAATACTTAGCCTGAGCATAACTCCAAGGTAAGTTTTGTAGTTCCGCATGAAACTAAAAGCTTCGCCTAAGCCTGGTAGCCTCGCTTTGAAGCTAAACTATCAGCTTCGCATGAAGCTTCCCATTTAGCCCCGTCGGAGGCTGATCTATGAGTTTCGCGCCAGAGGCTCTATCCCTAGTTAAGTCATAACTCCGCTATAAGCTAAGTCTTAGCTTCGCACGAGGCTCTGAAAGTAACTTTGCCTGAAGCTATGAGCTAAGTTTTAGCTTCGTGTGATCTAACTCCACAGTGGGCTTTATCAGGTCATCAAATTGACCATTTCAAAATCCCACGAGGGATTAATGGGTGAACCCCACTAATTTAGTGGGATTAACGCCACTTTAAGTGAGAGGTTACACCCGCCCACTTCATTCCACATTAAGTGGAGACGATTGAGCCATAATGGCAAGAGGACGTTCGCACGTGCCCTCTAGCTTCGCCAGTAGCTTGCAAAAAACTTCGCGGTAAGGCCATTTGCGAGCCTCACGTGAAGCTAATGACTAATTCAACTTTACTGAATTCAAGGGGGGGCGGTTACTCCCCACCTTTAGCTATAAATAGGTCCCTGGCTGACAGAGACAACAGGGGAGACAGGGACAGATGGAGAGACAGAGGCGGACAGACAGATAGAGAGGAGATTGGCTTGAAAAGAGCAGAATTTCTAATAAAAGGGCTCTGCTGATCTTCTGTTCTCCTATTCCCCGAACCAAGCGAGAAGGGAGTCTTATTAGGAGGCAGCCTTGATCACCTGATCGATTGCATCATCGAAGGGATAAAGTGATCGCGCGCTGATCAGATTCTTACAGGCACATTTTCCCAGAAATCTCAGAGGAGATCTACTTGTAATTTTCTTTTTTAAAGAAATATTTGTAATTTCGCTCCTAGACCCCTTTTTGTAAGTTTTCCACGAGAATCAATTTCCCGATGGAAAATAGCGACCAAGGTCACAGTATTTTTTTCATTCCACTTAGTCGACTTGGGTTGCAGTTTTTTTATGTTACTTTAATATTTTACTGCGACATTGGTCGAATTTTATGAATAAAATATTTTTTAAAAATTTTATTAATGTCCATTTTGCTTGTAAGGTATATTTTTTTAAACACTGCGACCTATGTCGCAGTGTTGCCTCCCGTTCCCTCTTTTTTTAGGGCCTACGACGCGATCTGTTCTACTAAGTTAGCTTAATAGGATACTGCGACCCTGATCGCATTATGATGAAATAAGAGTCGCAATGCTCTGAACCATTGACCAAGGTCCTGATTAGTTGTTTAATTGGGTTGATTAGAAAAATGCGACCACTGTCGCTGTTATTTAATAGTGCGACCTTGGTAGCAGTGTATTATAATTTATTATCTACTGTTCGACTAAGGTTGCAGTCCCTTTTCTTTTCTAAATTTATTTAATAGTACTACGATCGTGTTTCTATTTTTTAATTTTGTACTTGTGCTGTTAATATTTCTACATCTATAGGTAAGAAAGAACTGAAGGTTCGTCCTATGAGATCAAGCCTAAGCCTATGTGCGAATTCATCAGAAAATACAAAACGCACATTCGGGCAGGTTTTGTGAATACAATGAAGGAGACCCCGTTTGGTATAATTTTCATGGCCTCTACAATGAGAAGTTTGGTGCTGACAAAGGCTTGAAATCAAACATAAGTGTACTGAAAATTGTAAACTAGTATGATAGGGAGTCAAGGACCTTTCTTATTGCGGGAAAACAAATTGAGTTAATAGTAGAGGATATTACCCTAACATTTGGTCTACCTATAAATAGGGAAGATTTCATTATGAATAAGACCTGTACATTGAAGGACAAGAGGGTGATAAAATATTATTTTTCAAATATTAAGAAGATCATGAAATTATCCATTGAAGAAACTTTGGATGATCTTCTGGTGAAGAAAAGAAGGAGGACTGAATTAGATGTGACAAAAGATGAGCAGCTTGAGCAGCAAGTGACTAGAAATGAAATTATAAGAGAGACAAAAACTTGCAGTTAAAACTTCACAACACTGATCATCCTATATATGTCGGCCACTCTATTCTTTTCTGATAGCAAATGCATGGTGTTATGGTATATAGTGAGCAAATTGCCAATATTCAGCTGATGAAGACCATATGCTGGGCTACAGCTGTTTAGCAATTCTTGATTGAGTTAATACACATTTTCAGGCACAACACATTTGAGCTGCAAGGATGCTCCGTACAAATTATGGTAAGTATAAATTATATAGTTAGTAAAAATTATTGAAAATTACTTATATATTGACACTGTTCATATAAACTAATATACTAATACATATTGCAGTATTGGCTATGTGAAAGGGCTGCTATTTTTGAGCCAAGAAATGGATTGGAGGATAAAACCCCACGGGTAATAAGATGGGACCTCCAAAATATTAGCATAGCCCTCATTGAATTTGATCTTACTAATATTGTAGAAGATAAGGTTATTTTTAAAAGTCAGCGTCCAAAGTCGCAGTTTTTAAAAGAGAGAATTTTATATAGGACTGCGACTAAAGTCGCAGTTCTTTTTATTACATTTTAAGTGGAATGCGATTGAGGTCGTAGTACTTGAATAGGGACCAATTTAGGATGAAATTTCATACTATGACTGTGGTCGCAGTACATAAATATGTTCTTACAGTTAAAACCTAAGACTGCCACCATGGTCGCAGTCTTGCAGGAAATGACCACTGTTACATTTTCAAATTTGTTGCGACTTAGGTCGCAATAATTTTATATTAATTTTTGTTATACATGATTTTTAGATTTTAAATCGAATGACTAACATTTTAAATAATAAATAAATTATGATTGCCCTTGCTGTTGAAGAAGAAGAAGAAGGGGAGAAGAAGATGTAAATATTGAAGCTAACATCTCGGCAAAAACAGAAGGAGAACCTGTCAAAATAGTTGAGGAGACTATAAAGGAACCGGAACCAACTGTTGCAGGTTATTTGCTAGAACTGCCGGACGAACGAGCTGATGAACTAGAAAATTTGAAAAATGAAAACATGTATCTGAAGACATATGTGTATGAGCTTGAAAGAAAAATTGAAAAATTTGAGGATGAAAAGGCTAAAAAAGCAGAAATAAAGAGGAAGAGAAGAAAGAAAAGAGAAAAATAAAATTAAGTAAATAACAAGAAAAAATAAAGGTGAAGGAGGAAAAAGATCTGCTTAGAGCAGCCACTGCTGAGAAGGAGGAGGAGAAGAGAAAAAAAGGAAGAGGTAAAAGCAAGAGAAAAGTTGGATAGGGCAGGAGGAGAAGGAGAAGAAGAGGAAAATGAAAGAAGAGAAATAAAGAAGGAAGGAATAGGAGGAGAAGAGGAAGAAGATGAAAATGGAAGAAGAGGAGAAAAGGAGGAAGGAGCAGAAGGAGGAGAAGAAGAAGAGAAAGGAAAAAGAGGAGGAGAAGAAGAAGAAAGAAAGGAAGAAGAGGAGGAGAGAAGGAAAGAGCAGGAGGAGGAGAAGCAAAAAAGGATGTGGGAGGAGATCGAGAAGCAAGAGGAAGAGAAAAAAGGAAGGGGGAGGATGATATCAAGCATGGAAAAGTCGAAGTGTTGCAGGTGCAAATTTTGAACTTTTACTTTAAATTTAACTCAACAAATACTTGATATCCAAAAAGACAAAGTTTCCTACGGGAAAATTCAAGAACATACTCCCATTTTAAAGGAAGCATTATAAGGAAAAAAGCTATAGATATCTCTAAAGGATCAATAAAAAGGGGAGCCAAAGAACGCAAACGTACTGAAAGAGATCACGATGGCTCCACTTTCGTTTATCCAAAACAAAAGAAGAAAATAATTGAAGAGACTATTCCAAAGGCTGCGATACAGATTTCTGTCCCTGATTTCGACACGGCAGAGAAGGGCGACACTCAGTCAAATTAGGGATTTGAATGAATGTATTATCTACATGAATCTGCATCCACAAAAATAAGCCCTCATCAATTTTTTTTGGGCAAATCTACCTCTGAGTAAGTTATTTATTTTTTATTTTAATTTACATCCCATATCAGTTATTATTATTATGACAATTCAAGAATTAACTTTAATATTTTTTTGATAGTGCTATTGCATATCAGGATCCTAATAATGAAATAATCATTACCAAAAATGACATAGAGGATCTAATGTTCGGTAAAGATTTAGATGCTAATATCATTCACTTCTACATAAAACATCTAGAGAAAAGTGGTGGATTAAAAAGTATATTCTTTCACAGTAAAGTTTGGGTAAACATATCTTTTTTCTTTATATTTAATTCCAATCGTGATATTATATATTTTAGAACTTTATGCTTTTAATAATTACTTTCATGGGACTGCGACTTTGCTCGCACTTATTATTCTTAAGGCCAACTAAGTTGAGTGCGAATCAGGTCGTAGTGAACTTATAAAGAAGAATAAGATGAATGCGACCATGGTCGCAGTTAATATTATTCAGCCATAAATAAATTGACAGAGGCCATAGTCACAGTGAATTTATTCTTCTTGAATAAATTGGCTGCGACCTTAGTCCCTGTTATCATTATTCAGCTAGAATAAGTTGGCTATGACACAGGTCACATTCTAATTTTTCTTGATGAGAAAGCTGAATGCGACCTTGGTCGCAGTTTTTATTTTCTTATAAGTTTAGATATTAATAATGCAATGTATTATTAATCTTTCTATGTTTGAATTGTCTTATTTTGACAACACAGTATTGTATCTAAAAGTAGAGATCTGAAAGAATATTTCATTAAGAAGTTACTGAGAAACTGGACTAGTGATACACATTTCATGTTCTTCCCAATCTATTATAAGTACAGTGCCGATGAAGCTGGATTCCATTGGACCTTATTGTTTTGGATTGCCATATAAAAGATTGGTTTTTTTATAATTCTTTGGTTCTAGTGGATAAATCAAGCAATATACTAAAGCTGTACGAAACAGATGCTAGAACAATGGTTAGTTAAACTTCATCTTGCAATTACTTATTCTCTGAATAAATGACATTAAAATTGAATGTTATTTATTTCTCTTGAAAATGCAGAAAGATAGATTGTTACAGATTTTTAAACAAGATTTCAATAAAAGGTTGAAGAAAACCTATTTAAAGTATGCAAAATGTTCCCAATAGGTTAACGTGTATATATTATTTATGAGGTTTATATAAAATTATTTCTTACTGATTGATGGGAAAAATTTAATCTCAAATATCATTTTTTGGGTATATTTCTAGTGTTGATTGCGTTTTATATGTATGCAAATACATTGAAAGTATAGTATTTAGAGATCCGTCAACAGTTGATGATGTAATGGATACCGTTGTAAAGAAGCTGACAGACGAACTTGCATACATGTTATTCGCAGACAAAGAAAAAAGTTAGAATAAAGAAACAGAAGAAATGAGAAGAATGATTTTTAAAGATTGATATTTGAAGATTGACATCCATTAATATTTTTTTTGTAATATAAATGTTTAAGAATACAATTTTTGTTAAACATTCATTCATTGTTTTTTATTTAACATATATGTAATAAAGAATTTTAAATTTCTTAAATATCCTATTTATAAAGCAATTCTGGTGGATAATTTAATGGTATTTATCTACATTTTTATTCAAGTGTTATAGACTGCCACTATACTGGCTGTTTTCCATTCTGAAAAATGAAACCGAGACTGCGACCTTAGTCGCATTCTTTAAATAAACCTACTGCCTCGATAATATAAATTGCGACCAAAGTCCATTTATAACATCAACCAACTGTATCGACTTCTTATAATGTGACAATGGTCGCACTACAAATAAATTATGAAAAATAAATTTATTTATTCGCATTGCGATCACGGTCGCAGTAAATGAATCTAATTCTAGGACGCACTGCTAAGGAAGTTGAAGTCGAAGTTGAGGGAAGTTGACCATGGTCGCAGTGCGAATAATTTAAAGTAAGTTGGTTATTTGGGCTTTCGGAGCACGGTCGAAGTTTCTGAACTGTCATGCTGCTAAGGAGTACTATGCCATCATACTGCGATCATGGTCGCAGTATCAAATGAGAAAATGCAATGTTTTTATATACATGATATATGTTTTAAATTTTGTTAAAATAATTAATTTAACAGAGACCTTTTATACCATAAGAAACTAAAAGAATAATAGTCCTGCTGTCTTCAAGGCATAAATAATTGCATTTCAAAATTTATTGTTTAACCGATTTTTGAAAACTGAACAGTCACATAGAAAATATACACTTTTTGAAAAAGATAAATAATAAATTTACGCCATGTTCACGTCGTTTGAGAGTATAAGCCTTTTGGAATTCCTGATGTATTATATATTAAGGGTGTCCTTTAAAAGAAAACAACAGTCTAAATTACATACCTTAAATTCATTTCTGTAAAATTTTGAAAAAGTTTAAAAATGTCTTCTCCACCATTTTCCCCTAAAAGAAGCAATTCCTCTAACGATGATTGGAATATAGTTCTAATATATCCCTTGAGGATGAGCTTGATACAGACGACCCGTTTTGAGAGTTCATAGATGAAACGAAACACCGCTGTGAAGAGAAAGAAGCCAGAGGAGAGTCGCGGTAATGAGAAGGAAGAGGTGGAAGAAAGCAAGACGAAAGACGAAGACCGTTATAATATGAAAAACGAAGATGATTATGATGGTGATGACGAGGACGACTAGAATAGTCCTTTGTATTCATCATCAGAATTTAAATATGGAGTTTTTTATTTTTAGGCATTTTATACCTTTATTTTGGAATGTTAATTATATAAAAAATATTTTTTCTAATTTTAATTTTAATGACCGATCTTCTATGTTTGTAAGAATAGTGAACTAAGTGACAATTTTTTTATGGCTTATGTCGAACGTTTTCACTATTTTTAAAACTGACTGTGATCAAGATAGCATGTATTGGCCCAACAACAAGCTAATGTGATCCAATCACAAAAATGTGATAATTTACATCAAAATGAGACACACTGCGACTATTGTCGCAGTCACCAAATAGCAATATCAGTGAATGGAGTTGTTGATGTAAAAGGCTAATTAAAGAGTATAATCTTAATTGCGACCAAGGTCACAGTGATCATTACAAAGGCCTAAATTTCACAATATACAATTTAATTAATAACATATTTCAACATAATAAAGTGGTAACATAATTAGAAACCTTAATATAATAATTCATACAGAATAAGAGTAGCAAACAACCCAAAAAATAAAGTGAAATATGAACTACGACGCTGATTACATTTCTGAAACCACTGTTTTTGGTTGATTGCGACCAAAGTCGCAGTCTAAAAGAATAATCAAGATTCCATTAATTCAAAAAATAGCATACAGTGACCACAGTCTATGTTCAATTAACTTTAGCATTCTGTCCGAATACTCCATCATTGTCGCAGTGGATTTTAAAAAATATTTTTACTGTTACAAATTACATTGGATTCAAAAAATTATTATAAAGTACAACATATTACTATAGAACAAGAGATGAAAAATATTTGAAAGTACAATAGCACCTGTAGGTCACAGTACAATGATATGCCTTTTCTATTAACATTGCGATCTTGGTCGCAGATGATGCATAAAGATATATAAATAAAAATTTTATTCGTTCCAGGTAGCCGCAACCTGAAGCTACTTCCTCTGCCAGTAAAAAATTAACGTAAATGTTTGAAATATCAAACTTAAAATTTAAATTCTATAACGAGTTTAATTTTATACCAATAATGGACAACCGGTCCTGTAATGGCCCAGTTGTTGATAATTTTTACACTTTCGATGCTTGACTTCCTTCTGTGATAGAGAATCTTCAAAACCGGACTTTAGTTTGGATGCACCTTTAGGCCTCCCCTTGGTAGGTGCAGGACCAGTTGGATCGCGTAGAGTAATTCTTTACCATTTCGCAAAATCACAATTGATCCACCAGAACCAACATTTATTTCAGACTATGATGATTGATCAGTTACTGTCCTGATTTGCATTCATTACTGATTTTTGCAGTAAATCTTTCCAACACAACATCCAACTTTGAAAGAGGGATATCCGAATTGGACATCATTTCAAGAATTGCATTAAATTTGGATCACAGTGTCCATAGTCTAGCAGTTCCTCGCGTGCCTTGATTGGGAAAAGGTCTAATCCCATTTTCAATTGCAATATTCTTGTAACGGGCATCCAACCTCCATCTTTGTAGTATATAGGATCTGGTATATGTGTAATGTGATTGCGCCACAAAAATGCATATAATATATCTACGAAGGATACCCTCTGTTTCGAATAATGTGCAATTATAAGACACGTTAAGCTCACCAGAATTCTTATAACTGATCTTTTCCCAAGTCTCTTTTGAGTCTGAAAATTCACCAATCAAATAATTTGCTTTTGGTCCATCATGTTCCAACTCTTTCGAAAAGAGTGTCATTATAACTGCCCATTCCTTTTGAAACAATTGAAAAATTTTCATGGTATAAAACTTTAAAACTTGTATCTCATATGGATTCAATGTACAAATTGCACACAATTCAAACAGCGAAAGTCTTGTTGAGTTTCAGAACTACGACGGGCATCGACAACTTTATTGTATTGGTAGACAAACTCAACTAGTTTTGTGTTCGCATTCACAAAACCATCAAAGAAGGAATTATTACTCTCAGACCTTTTACTGGTTGTCATTCCAGCACAGAAAATATCTTTTAAATAAGCATTAACCCAGTGTCTACTCAATCTGTACATCTTCAACAACCAATTGTCTTCTTCTTTTTTTATATGATATTTTTTCTTCATCAATCTCTATGTTCCTTACATGTGCTATATCATGGGAGATAAACCACAAATAAAAATTAGAGGCAAAATCTTTCCCGTACTTGTTCATCAGGGGATTTGTTGCTCGGCAATATATTTTCTTACATGCCAAAAATAGTAACGGTGCCGAGTAGTTGAAAATACTATCTTGATGGCATCACCTATTTGGACATCTTGATCAGTAATAATCACTTTTGGTGCAACTCTATGCATGCATTTGAGCCATTTATTGAACAGCCAAACAAATGTACCCCTCTGTTCGTCCGCAAGTAATGCACAACTAAACAAAATTAACTGTCGATGATGATTCACTCTAGTGAATGGAGCAAATGGCAGATTCAAATGATTAGTCTTGTATGTTGTGTCAAAAACAATCACATCAACAAAACTCAAATACAAGAAAATTACTCTTCCATCAGCCCAAAAAATACTTCTTAGTGTGCCCGCATTATCAACTTCACTGGCAAAGAAAAATTCTGGATCAGACTCACCTTTTTCTGAAAATATTTGATGACCGAAATAAACTCCTGGCCAATGTTATTTCTCTGATGTCGAATAAAATCAATAATTTATTGCGGGCTTACTTCTTCACAACCTTCTTCGTGATTCATTGCATTAACAACACGAAAATATTTGAAGGATGAATTCTTACATCAACCAAATTGGTCATAATGCTTCTGCTAATCTTTGATCGATGTATCTGGTGAGAGTAAAAGTGATGGACCTTATCTGGGCTTAGTAAATCATGTGAATGAGAATCAACAAACTTGGTGACAACCCAAAATCTTCGGTGTGATAATAAACAATGATGTACAGGCATCTTAGCAGGACACTCAACTCTAATGTCGATTCAATGGTTGACTGTAAGCCTATCTTGTCTTTTGTCAGACAACTTCTTCACACCCTTCTTGTTGCATCAAAATATTCTAAAAATAACTTCATTAGGAGGCCTACGTGACTTATCTATTCTTTTTCTTCTCACACCAAACT
The DNA here is from genome assembly GCA_038442645.1 of Agave tequilana. Classification (NCBI taxonomy): domain Eukaryota; kingdom Viridiplantae; phylum Streptophyta; class Magnoliopsida; order Asparagales; family Asparagaceae; genus Agave; species Agave tequilana. The sequence goes on along the minus strand of JAVJIF010011204.1, from coordinate 3,736 downwards.
TTTGTTCCTTGCATAAGCATTGTAGAAGTTGTATGCTTCATCGTCTGTAAAAAATTGTTGTCCTAAAAGTATAACTAAGCTTCCAGACATATCTCCATGTAAATTCAGATCCTACCAAAATAATTATTGAATTAAATAAAAAAATAATTGAAAATCACACGTCTGAACTATAATATAATTAACTGCGACTAAGGTCGCAGTTATAAAGATCGTTGTGACTATTGAATAAAAGACTGTGACTGTCGTAGCTTTCAGGATGTCCATGTTTTTTCCAAAAAAATGATATTTTGTAATACCGCGATTTCTGTCAAAGTCCTAAATATATTAAAAGGCTGCGCAAAAGGTCGCACATGTAAGGCAATTACGGACTGCAAGTAAGGTCGCAATTATATAGATACTGAGACATAGTTTATTAAAACAACGACCGTAATCGCATACTTTAGGATGTCTATAATAACTTAAAAAATTATTTTAATAAATACTGTGACCTTGGTCGCAGTACTTAAAAATTAGTGACCATGAGAAAAAACAGGTAATTTTAAAATTAAATAACTGCGACTAAGGTCGCATTTAAAAAAACTGTGAAATTATTAACTAAAAAATAGCGACTTTGGTAAAAGTGATTCTTGTTCAGTAAAACGTAAACTAGGTCGCAGTTCCCTCTAGGTTACCTAAGATTTTTTACAAATAAGAAATTGCGGGTAAAAGTTAAAAAAAAGAAAAAATGAAAACCTCTTGATCAACATCCAAAGATCTCAACCCTTCAAGATTTTCAATATTCTATGAGGAAGTTGAACACGATGATATATGATTCATATTTAGATCAGGGAAAGAGATCAGGGACGACGACGACCTGAATTGGCAGGAGATGTGTTCTGGTAGGCGGTCGACATTAAAATAGAAAAGGAGATCCCGATGTGAAGAGCTTGGAGATCTAGGTCTGCAAAGTAAAAAAAAGTATTTGATCCGAATCTCACTTTTTTTAGAAAAACCTTATGAACGAAAACTCAAACCTAAATCTGACAGCACGCGGAACAAGAAAAATGGGAAAAATAATCATAAACAATAGCAGGACCACTACCTTTTACCGTAAGGGAATTTAGTAATTTCACTTGTTCCAATAGGCCGGCCGCAACTTATTGGTGTGGCTAATACTGTGCCACGTCACCGCAAGCTGAGAGGGACTCTTAGCTATCGGCTGAGGCACATATTTCTTATATATATATATATATATATATATGTATGTATTTGTGGTGTAGATTTTCTAATGTGATTGATCGAATGGTCAATCTCACACCACAAATGAGAGGGTCTATCTAAACCGGGGGTGAAACTTTAGGTTTCAACATAGTGAACAGGCAAAGATAAAAGATTTTTACGGGGAAACTCAAATTGGGAAAAATCACTAGGAGGAGAGAGAATTCACAATATTTTCTCGAGATTATAGTGATCTCTGTAGAGTATTCTTGTATTCACAATTTTTTCGATTCCAACCGGCACCTTCTTCCATGGATCTATAGGTGTATAACTACTCTGTAGCGTTGTAACCGATGGTTCAAATTTCTTAGATCTTCACAACTACATAATTTGCATGTTGGGATCTTTCTATAATCGCTCAGATTGCTGTGCTCTATTATTGGGATTGACATGCTGTATTCATAACTGCCCTACTGAAATAGGAGAGTATTTAGAACATGGGGAATCGTGGTAGTATATCTACCTTCGTGATCCGAGAAACCCTGCTGCTGAGCTGTGTCCAGTGAAAGCGAGAATATCCGTGGAGATCCTATGTTGTGGAGGTCGGGGAGAGATCTGATAGTTGCGGATGTCGGAAAAAGAAAGGGCCCGAGGTCCTCTCCTCGGGGTCGAATGTGATCTCGAAATAAGGCCCGAGGCTCTCCCATTGGGTTTGAATTTGAGCTCAGGGTAAGGCCCAAGGCTCTCTTCACAGATTCGAATGTGATCTCTGGGCAAGGCTCGACGCTCTCTCCTCGAGTTTGAATATGAGCTCGGGACAAGGCCCGATGCTCTCTCCTCGAGGTTGAACGTGAGCTCAGGGTAAGGCCTGAGGATATCTCCTCGGGGTTGAATGTGAGCTCGGAGAAAGGCCCGAGGCTAATTCCTTGGGGTTGAATGTGAGCTAACTGGTATTTCGAGTTCGTTGTCCACTTGAAACACCCCAGGTGTGGCGGGTCATGTGTTGCGATCTTGGCGAGTGGTCAGATTCTGACAACTATACATACACATAATTTGTCAAATATAATGGTGTATGTAAGGGGAATAGCCATATATATGTGCCATTAATAAACTAAGAAAATTTTCATATATAGAATTCTTATGATAATTACAAATACTAGTATTCCAAGCTTCCATCATACTTATACATATATTTATAACTAATTATACATAAATTTATAATTTCTGATAAATTAATTTAATAATTAAATTAAATTTGTGTGATGTGTTGAAAAGAAGTGGAGAGGGGTAGGGATGAGGTGGCGGAAGAGTGGGGGATGCTTTGTGGTTCGGGGCACCACCTGTTCCCACACAACAGGTAATTTACCTGTTGTGTGGCTGCAGGTGGTGCCCACACCCACACCCACACACACCCACACACCCACACACACACACACCCTGTTTCCCACACAACAGGTAAATTACCTGTTGTGTGGGAACAGGTGGTGCCCCAAATTCGATGCTTTGGGAAAGAGGTGGCTTAACATGGGAATTTTGGGAAAAAGAAAAATAAAGAAAATTGGAAAAATAAATACCCCTCTGTTCACACTTCAACCCTAAATTTCTCTTCTTCACCTCTTCATCTTCTCTCCATCAAACTGCAAACAACTCTCCTCCTCCTCCTTTCTCTCTTGATCAAAATTAGTAAGTCTCTCTCTCTCTCTCTCTCTCTCTCTCTCTTTCTCTCTCTCATCCTCTCTCTCTTTTTTCCTTCTCCCCCCACCATTGGCAGCGGTAGAAAGAGGAGAAGAACAGGGAAGTGGGGACGGAGGCGGCAACAAGCGAATGTGCATGACTGTGTACGCAGGCGCATCAGGAAGGGAGGGGACGACTGTGCTCTGGTGGTCGGCGGCCAGTCGGACCAGCGGCGACAGCCAGGCACGCGGCCTGGACAGAAGTGCAACCTGGGGAGAGGGAGAGCACGTGCGCGTGTGCAGAGTTAGAGGAGGTCGAGCGCGCGGCAGGGGAGGTCGAGAAGGATGTGATGTGCGCGTAATCAGAACTTGGGTTCATCGGATGGTAGATTGACGACTATAGATCTCAACCGAAGGTAAAAACAGCGAAATTTTCCTAAAATATTAAGTTTACATTAACTATAATGATTAACTTTAGGCTTATCTATGAATAGGATTTTCAGCTCAGGAAGGAATTCGTCCAAGCAAATTATGGGAAGCACTTATTGGAAGCTAGGTGAATAAACTTAGATTTAACTCATTTAAGTTTGATGGATTGTTATTACCTAATGAACTTAGAAATTTGAAAGAAAAAAAACTTATATGGTGGGTTTCATAAAAATGAGATCACATCTATGGATTTAGCATAAATTCCCACAACGTATAAAACTAGAATAACTAGAACCCTATGTTAGAATACTTGAAATAATCGAAGTATAAATCCTCATGATTATGTTAGTCCATCAATACTTGAAATATTGCTTAGATTTCAAGCAACGAACGAATTATATTAGCGAATTCTATGGAATACATGAATAAATATATGC